>BJBW01006312.1:0-76679 GCA_004320125.1 Scolopax mira
ATTGTCTTTGATGTTCTTGGCTAGATTTAGTTCTGCCTGAGCTTTCCTGACCACTCAGACCGTTTCTCTGTGTTCTGCCCATTCTACCTGTCCCTGCTTCCACCCTCTATAGGCCTCCTTTTTGGTCCTGAGCTTGACCAGCAGTCCCTTATTCGTCCACACAGGCCTGCTGGCTATTTTGCCTGACTTCTTCTTTTTTGGGATGTACCTCTCCTGAGCTTGGAGAAGTCGATCCTTGAAAACCAATAAGCCTTCTTGGGCCCCTCTCCCCTCCAGTTCTTTTTCCCATGCTATCCTCCCAAGCAGATCTCTCAGGAGACCAAAGTCTGCTCTTCTTAAGTGCAGGGTAGCAAGCTTGCTGCACACCCTCCTCACTGCCCTATGAATCTTGAACGCCACCATTTCATGATCACTGCACCATCTTAGTAAGGACCTTGTTAGTAAGGACAAGGTCCAGCTCGGCTCCTTTTCTCATTGGCTCTTCGAGCATTTGAAAAAGAAAGTTATCATCAACACATTCCAAGAACTTTCTGATTTCTTGTGTCCTGCTGTGTTGTCCTTCCAACAGGTATCAGGGTGGCTGAAGTCCCCCATGAGGACCAAGGTGCGCGAGCATGATGCTGCTCCAATCTGTCTATAAAGGGCCTCATCCTCCATGTCACCCTGATCTGGTGGTCTGTAGCAGATCCCAACTGTAACATCACTTTCCTCTGTGGTCACTTTAATCCTGACCCATAAGCTCTCTGTCAAGTCTTCATCCATCCCCAGGTGGAGGTCCACACATTCCAGCTGGTTCTTGACATAAAGGGCAACACCTCCACCCTGTCTGCCCATCCTGTCCTTCCTGAAGAGTCTGCAACCCTTCATTCCAGCACTCCAGTCATAAGAGCCGTCCCACCATGGGATGGTAATGCCAATAAGATCGTAGTCCTGCAGGCATGTGCACATCTCTAACTCCTCTTGCTTGTTCCCCATGCTGTGTGCATTTGTGTAAAGGCACTTCAGCTGTGTGTGCCTAATGGGGCTGACTTACTGGCTGGAATGGCTCCATTTCCTTCATGTTGCTCTTCAGGTGTCCTTCCTTTGTGGTGTTTTGTTTATAACTCCCATATTCCCTTTGCCTTAGGAGCCTCAAGGACAAGTTTGATGTTATCACGCCCCTCCCTCTTTACATCTAGTTTAAAGACCTGCCTATCAACCCCGCCATCTCTCGGGCCAGAACAGTCTTTCCCTTTTGAGAGAGACATCTTCTATTTCCTGTTAGCAAGCCAAGTGCCATATGGACCAACACACTATCAAAGTATCCGAAGTATACTTTACTACTATCAAAGTATCTGATACCAGCCATGGAGCCATGTATTGATTGATTTGACCCATCTGCTCTTCTCAGTGTCATTGCCTGCCACTGGAAGGAGTGACAAAAAAATCACCTGGATCCCAGAATCCTTTACTAAGCCTCCCAACTCCATGAAGTCTCTCTTTATAGCTTTTGAGCTACGAATTGCTGTCTTCTCTGCATCTACATGGAATATTAGTAGCGGATAATAATCTGAGGACTGTATTAAACCAGGAAGTTTCCTGGTTACATCCTTCACCCAGGCTCCAGGAAGGCAGCAGACTTCCCTTTGAGGAGGGTCCACCAGGTATATTGGGCCCTCTGTCCCCCTCTGGAAGGAGTCCCCCAACAACTATAACCCTTCGCGTTTTTTTAGAGTGTGTGGTGGTGATTCAGGGTATGTGCTTTTTTTGGCCTAGGAGGCATCTGTCTTGTAGGGTGCTCCCAGTCCTGTGGTGCGTGCTTGGGTGATTGGGCAGACATCCCCAGCAAGCACAGTGACTCTCCTCCATGGCACCTGAGACTACCTCCAGGGGCTCAGGCTCTGCAGAGCTGCAGGAGATCATCAGAGTATTTTGGTTTTGTTTGCTGGATCCTTTTCCCCTTCCTAAGCTTCCAGGGCAGAAAACCAGCTCGTTTCTTGCCATCTTCTGTGTCAGGAACGTGACTGACAGGTACTGCCAGATGAGCATGGGGTGCAAGGGCAAGGGCAAGCATTCGGCCTCAACTTTTTCCAAGAGACCTGAAAAACAGCCACAGTCACTAAATGTGTGCGACCCCGGGTGCCCAGGGAGCTGCCCCTGCAGCAGGGACTACACAGCCCTTGCCATGGCCACAGCACCACCTGTACTAGTCCAGCTCTGCCACAGCCCTGAGCTTTCACATCCAAGAATCTGCAATGTTTTCAGCCAGCGCCTTCAGGCGGGAGGCCTTTCTGAAGCTGAGGGGAAGCTTGCCCATAGGAAAAAGTGCACGCTCAGCCATATCGCTGGGATTTGCCCAGATCCAGCCACCAGCGGTGCGCCCCTGGTGTGGTGGCCATGTTGGGACTCGCGTGCCCGCCACGGCGCCATCTTGTGGCCCCGAAAGCTGGTGCCAGGAGACAGCACCCAGAGGGGGGGGCGGCTGATGAAGCTGTTGCCCTTCTTGTTATGGACGAAAATTAAAGCATTTCAGTGTTGTAGAGCCGCCTGCTTCTCAGTGCAGCAAGCAAAAGGCCAAGAGGTTCAGCGATCCCCTTATGATACCCCCCGGTGCTGTGTGTGGGCTGGGTGGAGAGCCACGCTGGTGCAAAGACCTGCCACCCTGGTGTGGGGATTTTCGGGTGTCGTGACAAGCCCCAGGTCCTTTCCAGTGTTTTGGAAGGCACCTTCACAGTGAAAACTGCATCAGCAGCAAGGGACGGCTTCTTGCACTACGACACACAAGTTGCTGAAAAGGTATGATACCATGGTGATAAACAGACATTATTCCTGCTCAGGGCAAGCCTACACCTAAGTCCTTTTAAGTGCACATGGCTGAAAATACAGCTCCCAGCATTTCACCAAGATTTAAAATCCACAGGCACCTTTTTTCACCTAGAGCCTGCCCTGTGATAATGTGTTTTCTGGTAAAACACTGACTTGCAAGTGAGTATTTGGAAAAAATAATCTGTTAATCAGCACCATCATTCCTGAAATGATGGTGGTCAGTAGTGGTGTGACCCTGCGGCTGGTGGACAAAGCTGATATACTCCCTGTTTTGAATGGTGCTCCCCCTCTGCTGGGCTACACCAACAGACAGCAGGCACAGAGCCTTTCAGATGACACTGGAGTGAAAGCTCCCATACCTTCTGACAGCTTACATAGCCTTTGGAGCTGGATTTGAACTGAATGAAAGTGGCCTGGAGTATTGTAGATAGCAAAATGGGATCAGTCACGGTTTCAGGTATTGACCTGTTTGTCACAGCATCATCCCTTGGGGAATCTCACTTCAGCCTCCTTCTTGCTAAAGCTTTACAAAAAGTGTTATGTAGGCCTTTTTGCAATCCCTTGTCCTATATCATTGAATGAAAAGTTTTCAGAGACAGTCTGTATTCACAGTGTTACAAACATTGATCAAAACATCTAGGTTTCTACAGGTTTATGCCGTACATAGGTGCCTGTAAACATTTGAAAATCTAGCTCTTAGCGTTTAGCTAATTTTTTCTTTTATTCTTAGTATTGGTAAATTAAGTTGTTATCAAGTTATTGTTGTTACATAGTAAAATTATTATGGTGAAAGCATTGAACAATCTAACATATAGTCACTTAACAATTAAAAGTAGTTTAAAATTACTTTTATGACACCATACAAGGTCTCTCTGTGAGCCCCATGTAAGCCAGTAACACTCAGGACTGGAGAAATGTTATTTTACAAGTTTCCAGTAAGTTGACATGGCTTGAGCATAGACCATCCATAGTTTTGTAACACTTACACACCAGGCACACACCCCAGCCAGTCTAGGTGAGGAACTTAATTTATTGATGAAAGGCCTCAGGATATGCCCCTTTCAAATATTATGTGTGACTGTAACTGAAATTTTATTCTGGGAGTAGATTAAATGACAGTATCATTTACAAGACAGTAAATGACAGTATCATTGCCCTAGACAATTTGCCTGGGGCATTGCAATTTTCTCTTGACTTGCACTGGGAATCAAATTAAGCTTCTAAACTCTGCTTTTCTGCTCACAATCTGCCTAATCAAAGCAGGAGATCCTCCTGAACATTTCAATGCCCAAGTTGCTGGTAGGAGTCCCTCATAGATTTCTCTTTTAAATTTAGCACAGCCCAGAATAGTAACTCTTACATAACATATACACAGCAAATATGGGACTTGCTATAATTTCAGTGAGAGACTGCAGATTTCCTGCCTTGCAGAATAACTAAAGCAGACAGCATTAGAATCACCCGTCATATAAAAAGCATGAGCAAATAAGCTTATTTTTACAAAGCAAGGGATAATCTTTCTCTTAGGTATCAAAATATAGTTGACAACCAAACAGACAGATCCTAGCTCCTGTCGTGTGTCTGTGACTGGCATTGTGGCTTCTGTTTACCTCAAAACATGCAGGTGTGCTGGACTCCCTGTTCCTGAAGATAGGGACTAAGGCAAGAATCTGCACTCTGTTGTGGACTGGGCCACTGGGGCTAGTTGGGGAGTTTTTAGATAAATATGATCTCTGCTTATTCACAGCTATCTGTCTATCTGTGGAACATACACTCCTCTATGCAGCCTGTGCCACAGTGAGGAGATATTGAAGGAGTGAAGAACAGGAATTAGATCTTTCTGGCATAGTATGCTTGGCAGGGGAACTGGCAGAAGGAATGAAACAGACCTTCAATCCATTTTCACCCCTTCTTGCCCTCTCTTTTCCATAGCTTGACACTTCCAGTGACAGTGAACCGCAGAGCAATTGCAAAGTATGAATGTTATATGTGTGTATCACAGCTGGAGCTCAATGCCTGCCATGTTTCAGGGGTGAATCCATGAAATACCGCATCCTCTGAGTGCTCGCCCTCTCTTTCAGGCTGACAGCCTTTGAGAGTGTAGCAAACTTAGCTAGGTAGGAGTCAACTGTTCTGGTAGGCGGGACATCAGCACACCTCAGCCTCCCAGTCACTCTAGTGCTGTTATACTGGAGGAAGCAGCAAGGACCTTCAATGTGCTTAGTCAAATGGTAGCAGCTATGTGGACTCTTGGACAGGATTTCATTTCCCTGAGATCCACAGATGCAGTGTCATAGAACTGCTGGCACCTTGCATACGGAGTATGGGTTGGACAGTATTTGGCCCTGTCATTTAATGAGATTATTTACAGAGAGGAATTTGCTTAGCTGAGGATCCTACATGGAAGCAGAAACATATCAAATAAGTAATTACCCCATACTCAGAGGCTTATGGAGGTCAATCATACTGGCCTGTGCTCCCTGATGTTTCCTGGATTGCCTTGGAGATAAGAAACCTACCAGTAAAGGCATTAAGGCATTATTAGATTAGCCTTGATTTTGTAGTTGCGTTGAGGACTTTTGATCTGATAAGGTGATTTGGTAAGGTACCCTTTTCTTGAAGATGTAAACGATGATGCAGACAAGGCAGTGGGGTCTCAAAACCAGTTCATTGCACAAAGGAAATTTATCAGTTTCATTAGAAGGATGAGGTTGCACCAGTTTAACTGTGTGTCCCTTTAAACCTTGCTTACTCCTGTGAAGTTTCCCCCAGGCTAGTACAGAGTATGCGCATACACACAAAGCTGCACTGGTTGAACTAGAGCAGTGTGATGCCATATTTTTAGCTAAGTCATTAAAACTCCTCAATGAATATTTAGATGTGGCAATTTATCTTATAGCAAGATACTGACCCTGCTTTCTTCTCTCAATTCAGAACTAGTCTGTGATTGTTTTCTGTGCTGATACAAAAGGTTGAGGTGGTATCTTCCTTCCTGATTGCTTCATTACAGACCCTGGGTTTTCTGGACCCGCAAAAGTAGAAGGCAGTGGTTACTGGAAAGTAGCTTTAACGCCAGCCGTTGCCATTTATAGCCATGAATGTACTCTCTCTGCTCCCACAGAATCCCAGGAGCCACATGATTGCTGGTCAAAATAAAATTTCCCTGAGGGGTAAAAAAAAAAAAAAAGAGGGTCCTGGTCTCCTGTAGGCAATAGAGTGGCAATAAACCCCACCATAAGGCAGGAAGGAGGATTGCAAAAAGATTAGAAATGAGAGATCTAGCTTATTATGGATATCTGAAAGTCTTATAGAATCATAGAATTGTCTAGGTTGAAAGGGACCTTTAAGATCCAACCATCAACCTAACTCAGATAAAAAACCATCACTAAACCATGTCACTAAGCAATGTCAACCATGTCAATCCGTCTTTTAAATACCTTCAGGGATGGTGCCTCAACCACTTCCCTGGGCAGCCCGTTCCAATGCTTAATAACCCTTTCAAATGTCAAAATTTTTCCTAAGATCCATTCTGAACCTCCCTTGGTGCAACTTGAGGCCAATTCCTCTTGTCCTATGGCCTGTGACTTGGGAGAAGAGACCAACCCCCGCCTCTCAATGACCTCCTTTCAGGTAGTTGTAGGGAACAGAACTTTCTTGCTACAGTTCAGGCTGTAGCCTCATGTTTTTAACAGTGAAGGATAGTTGGGAATCGGGTGTAATGAGCTCCCTGTTCTTCACAGTCTCTATGTCGAGAGAGGATGCCTTTCTGGAAGTTTGACTGCTTTCCAAAGGAGAGCTATGGGATTTAAATAGGAATTCCTAGGTTACTTTACTTGGTCAGTCTTTTGTCAGGACTAGAGGATTGTAATTGATATAGCTAAATTTAAACTCTTGAGACAGATTTTGTTTCGCAGGGGAACGATGTGATTGACCTTACTGGAAGCTGAACCTGCGTGTGTCCAGTGCAGGCTGTTGTACATCTACTGGCGTGCAGGCTCCAGCAAAAACTCCAGCATGCCAGTCTCCTGCAGTCTGGGTCATATTCTGGAACACTGTAGAAAGGCAGTGATTTAGGATATAAATCAGCAATAAAGTGTATAATCCCAATACAGAGTTTTAATTTAAAATAGAGAGAACTTGATTAAAAGGGTTAGATTAAAAGTAAGATTTAGAAATAGTCATGTGGAATACATTTAAATAATATAAATGCCTTTCATGAAACACAGTGCCCAAGTTCAAGAAATATTTAAAAAAATATTTGGATTGAGAGTTTTGCCAAAAAAACCTTGGAGAATTCTTGGATAATTTAATCAGGTTCTTCCTGGTGCTATAAAATCTGCCTTTGGAAATGCTTTCAGCTCTCTTACATGTCTTGACAAGGGCCAGATAAACACCTTGAGGTAGTTCCACTGGGTTAAAGTCACCTTTATGCAGAGAGACATCACAATGCTCTACTTAACAGCATCAGAACAGGACTTAACTGATGCATAAATCTTGAGCTTTCTGGGAGTTATTTTCACCTTCTCTGTATGAGAAGAGAAGCAAGTGTTTCCTTTAATCCTGTGTGGTTTCTGTATTAAAATAAGCCTTGATACTAATCCCTGACTACGTGGATTTAAACTGACATATATCCTACAGTTTTAAATGCCAAAACATCTGAGTTACTGATGTGGCCTTACAAACATAGTATGCATGTGCTTAATTACACCAAAGGACAAAAAAGTCATTATCCTCCCAGTGTTTCCCTAATACATGCTGTGGGTTCCCTCAAAAACTCAATTTTCTTTCTTTTGCTGCAGTATTTGCACAGTTCCCCATTCTGAGTTAAAAGGATATGGTGAGCAAGGTAGATATCACAGAGGGACACATCAAGGCTGTGGGAGCAACTTGCATAACTTCAATTATACATACTACAAACTGCAGTTTGCACTTGAATTTCACAAAAGGTAGGTGGCTTCTCTTGTATGTAAGCAGATTTTTCTCCCTGACAGGGGAATTCACAGATTCCTAGGCCTTGATCTTAATAGAGTTGTCAAGCTGTCAATACAGTTGGTAAGAGAAATATCAGTAAATGATAAGGCATCTTCTGGTTTGTAAATGCATTTATGATGGTAATGCATCAGAACAATCCTCTGGTAGTGTTAACCTCAGCAATGTCACTTGCTCTGTGTATCATGCACATTTTATCACATCAATAAACCACCAACTTGTATCTTCTTGTGTCCCTGGAAGTGCAGAGGTACTGCATCAGGTACTGCTGCTCTGATAGAGTGTAAATGACTGAACTAAGCTTTGCCTTCTATGCTATATAGCCCAACAGGGTGAATGCTAAACACAGACAGAGCTGCCACACTGTGACTTGAAGTTGCTTGTGCCTGTCAAGGCTCAGCACCCAAACCTGATGCATTCATTGCATAAAGTCCATGCTTTATAGGCCTCACAGATGAACCTCACTGGAGTCAACCAGTGAGGAAGAGAACACAGCTAAAGTTGCTGAGGGGATGACCAAAGGTCAAGGACCAAAGGTCCACAAAGAACTGAGGTGGTTCCAAAAGGATTATCTAAGTGCTCTTTCTCAAGGACCAGGAAGGAGTTCCTCAGTCTGGCAGTGCTCAAAGTAATTATCAGCTCCTTTTTTTTTAAGCATCACAGGAGGCTTCAGCTCTGCATTCTAGTCACTGGAAAAGAAATACCATCTGTGTGAGAGATGATGTGCCACATATTCCCTGCTCCATGCTTTGTCATGAGAGGAAGGAGGTGATCATGGAACTTCAAAAGCTGTTAAAAGTGTTCTTAGACTGAGATGGAAATACTTTCTTGGAAAAAAAAAATGCACATTTCTTCCAAAGGTTCTTTTGGAAACTTTCATTTGTTCTGTTTACAGTTGAAGGATTTTTGGTTTTGGACTACTGAAAACATTTTAAAGGATTCAAAACAAAGTATGTTTGGAGAAAATGCCATTATTGTCAGAAAGGAGAGTTTATTTACTAGAAGATGTTTGTCCTCATCTAATTCTTACATTCGTGGCTGGCAGCAATTGAGACCAGCAAAACAGCATTTATGGAATTTCTCCAGTTTCATCTTTGTCAAAAACCACAGTCCAATGTGATGTCAAGAGATGTCCCTTACCCTGAAGTTCAAAGCAAGTTGAGGTAAGGAACTTAAGTTTTAGAAGTTATGTGCTGAGAGTGCAGTTTGTGAACGTACCCACAGAAGGGAAACTGGACATTTTTGGTCAACTATGACTCAAGATTTATTGGACAACCTTATTTCCTACGGAAGTGATCTCCTCTGTTATGATCCTGAGCCTCTGCAGTGCTGCAGAAGTAGTAGGACAGAAGGGAGCCAAGCAAAAACTAAGCCATAAAGGACATCTATTAAAAAGAAAGAAAATAATAGACTTTTGACAAACTCTTATACAAAGATAGCATTTCAGACTTAGTGCTTCCCTGAGACAGTTGCAACTTTTGCAGTGAGAACTGCTGTTGTTATAACATGTTCCACAAAATTCAGTTTAAAAAAGGGCAGCTGCTATAAAAACCACTGCACTAATACTTGTTTCTTCTTCCTCTACCTTATGCAGGATGCTTCTTGAAGAACAATATAAGCACCAAAACTATATTCAGGTCTGTAACCAAAAAATTTATAAGGCTACAAAATCAGTACTTTCCACACCTTTGCTAAATCCAAATATTCTGAATTAGTCAGATGTCAAAGTCATGATTGGCTTAAAACTTAGAAGAATTTTTCTTGTAAGCAAATAAGAGCCTTTGAGCTCTTTAAATTGTCATCTGGATTCTGGGCTTCAAGTCTTGTTATGGAGTTTTCATAATTACAAGAGCTGGAAATTTGAAAAGAGAGTGTTTATTGTGTAATCGTGTAATCACGTGACTAGTGGCTGTGATTTACAAGAAAATCTTTAAGAGCCAGCAGTACTGGTTTTGATTTGTATATCCAGCTTTAACAGTGGGAGGAAAAAATAATTGGGCTTTTCTAGCCGAGTGCTGAAGAGGGACATAACGGATCTCTGCTCAGTTACTCCGTTCCACTTCAGGCAGGAGGGGAATGATTGCAGGCAGAGAAGCAAAATTATCTGAAGTTACCTTTGGACTCATACTCTGGAGTCCTGCAGGGGCCGCAACAACTCTTACTGTGAGCCGGAGCCTCCCTAGGGCTAGCATAATTTGCACTGTGCCTCTGAAGGTCCTGTGAAGCAGAGACTGCCCAGGGCTTAGCACCTACCAGCTGTGCTCCTGATCTTCCCTGTATGCTGGAGCTGAGAGAAAAGCCAATGCGGAGCTCCTAAACCAGTTCTTCATAGCCCAGAAGGGCCCTCAGAGCAGAGATACTCTCAGCAGATTACTTCTGTGTGATGATAGCAGAACAGATTTCAAGGCAGGAAATACCCAAGTGAAACCCACAGTCTTCTTAGTTGAGCTCATTGAAATATGTCAATTATTTTGCGCTTATTTTTTTATGTATTTTTTAATGCAAGTTTCTTTTGGAAATGGAAATAGGAAAAAAGAGTTTCCTCAAAGCAAGAAAGTTATGATAAAAGTGAGAAAGTATTGCTGGAAGAACATTTTATTTTAAATTTCGGATACAAAAGTTCAAATTTTTTATCCCGTATACATATTTTACATGCACACACATATGCACAAAGTCTATAGTTACAGTGACTTTATCTTTTGTTTTAAAAATATGTAGTGAATAGAAAATGTACTGATATTTTACTGTGGCTTGAGATAAATGAGCTTTGATTCAGGATCTGTTTTAGAAACCAACAGATTTGGACATTGCATTTAAATGACTTGATGAGTGTTTATAGAACGAACCTGTGGTACTTTAAGGAGTGAAGCTTCAGAGCCCTGCCCATTAGCTTTGTTATACTGCAGACAGTCTTCACCATTGGCTGCTCTGAGGCAACTGCAGAAAAAAATACCACCTCTGGACTCCACACAAGGTTTGGGTTTGCTGTTCTAAAGCAACAGGAGGTGTTGAGCCATTATGGCTTAGTGTAAGAGCAGTGATGCAGGACAGCAGCATCTGAGGCACAGGTTAGCCCCCAGACTTTTGAATTTGTCTGGAAGAGTATGTGTTTCTCCTGGGAAGGTTGCATATCTTGCCATTTTAGGGGTGCCATTAACAGTGGTATCTGATAAAAGAGTCTCAGCAGAATAATTACTTTAATGGTGATGGCTAATTTTAGATTTTCTGACCTTTAGATCTTTAGATCTTTATCCTGATGTGTGTACTCTGCGTATACTCTGTTTATATGTATGTCTCTCTGATATGAGAGCATGCCATTAAATAATGCCACCAAGCTCTCCCACAGCAAAGAATGACCTCTGCAGGTGTCACAGTTCTGCTTAGACAAAACTAAATTTGAGCTTGTGATTTTGAATCAAAGGTCATAAAAAGGTATCTGAGCACTAATGACAGTGCAATAGCAGTGTTAGGCTGAGGATTTTGAAATTTTGGCTTAGATGACTTGCCTGTCAGTGGAATAAGCAGAATCCAAGCTCAAGTATTGTAGTTCTGAAGCCTGTGTAGTACCCACTTTAATAAATCTGACATCCAGTAGTTGTGACAGGGGTAAGATAGAAAGATTGAGATGATGTATTTGAGTTCTCTTTTTAAATCTCATTTTAAGTTCAGAAGACGGCATGGCTACACTGTCATAACCAACCATATTCTATGAAGGATTAAAAAGACTATAGATTGTCCCAATTCATCAGTTATTCATTGCCCTGCTAATATGCTTTCAAACACAGACTGAGATGTATGTGCTGAGTCATGATTATGCTCACTGGCATCTTCATAACTCTGATGAGTAAAAGGCATATTTGTTGATGCTTATGGGTATGTGTATATATATACACAAACATATGTATATAAAAATTTATCCCTTTTTACCCAAGAGTGAGATCAGGCTCTAATACACAGATCTCCTATGCGATCCTAATAAAAATCACAACAGTGTTTTTTCACTTGGTAGGCATTGCCTTCAACACTCATTCCAATGTCCACAGTGAAAAACCCACACTGATGATGCATATTTGAGTAATAGAGTAATTTGAGTAACAATGTAATTTGAGATACAATGATGCACACAGCCCCCCTCAATTCTGTTTTGTAGTCAACAAGACTCTCTATTCACTCAGCAAACTGTATTCTGCAACGTCTTGGTGGCCATAGATCTTTCTCAGCCTTATTAAAACCACATAAGCTCAATGGCTCAATTTGCATTCATTCTTATTATCCGATTGGATAGCTACAGCACTGGGCATCACCCATGGGGATTGCTGAACAGTTGTCTAAACCAGTGGCTGTAAATGGAACTAATGATCTAACTTTCCCCTTTAAACTACTTAAATATAAATAGCTTTGTGAACTCAAAACAAACACACAAAAAATAAACTCTGGACCATAAAGGCACATGGTCTTTAGAAATTGAAAGGAAAAGGAAATTTTGCACAAAGAAATTTTGCAACACTGTACTAACAGTGTAGCAGATCTCTGCTACATGCCATACCCTATAGGAGTGATTTTACAGTCGAATCAAAACCTGAAACAAACTAGATGTCATTCATTCACATACGCGCTCTCACAGCCACGTACAAGCACCAGGACGTGTGCACCCAAGCAACACGCTGAGCAGTCAGGCACTGGGGGTGGGCGTGCAAATGTTCAAGCAGTCTGTCCAGCACACAGGCACCAAAACACAGGTATTCAAGCAGTCTGGCCAGAGCACAAGGACATCAGCTACTGAGTCCTCCTCATACCTGCATCCTTTGCAGACTGGAGACAATGGCTTCTTGTATTCTTTTGGAGCTGACAGGGATCTGTCCATCCTGTCCCACCTGTTTGAGTAATCAGGTCCTTTCTCATTGAGGAATTAAGTAATTACTGTCCTTTCTCAGGATGGGAGTTCCAAGAAGTTGCACGTGTATGTGTGCCAGGACGCTGATGACTTCCTAATCTAGGTGGCATCAATACATGCCATTCCTATAGTCCTTTTCCTACCTTGCACCCCTTCCAGTACTTCCACACCCAGAAAATTCCCATTCATACCATTTCTATTACAGTGGTCTGCAACACCATTAGAACTGTAAAGAAATAATTTTCCCATGCCATTACAGTTTCTGAAGATTGAAGGTACTTCTCCATTTCATATCATGAAAGATGAAACCATGAACTTCACAGAAAGCAAAGATTATTTTTTTTTCTTCAGATTAGCATTCTTAGACTTTCCAGACATCTGAGTTTAACCTAGATTTTCAAAGTTTTTGATCACATAACTAGGTCAGAATGAAAATAGACTCTTAAAGATGATGTAGTTGCAGATGAAGAAGGTTCCCCATTATTATTAATGGGATAAAACAATTATGTTCCAGATGGATCTGGTAAGTCTAAGAATGGGAGCTGAAGTAGACACCTGGCTTACAAGAGAGCTTTGTTCAAGATGGCATCCTGAGTTCAGAAGGCCAGAACTTCGAACATGACTCTCAGACACCCTAAAAGACCCCTCTCATCAGCTAGCTGTAAGGCCAGGCTCTTGCTGCCTTTCTCAATGCTGTATTTACTTTTTGATTCAAAGTTGAAATGGCTCCAGAAGGAGAATCTCCCATCCTAAATGACCAATTGCCTGAGAGATAGATGGAAGACACAACATGTTCCTTCTCTAAATCAGGCTGTTTTCTCGTCTTTCAGATGAGATGGCTATTACTCGACTATGGGCTTTCAGCTGATTTGTGAAGAGGCATTAGTTGGTTTTGTCTTCTGAGACCTCATGGATGAATAACCTGTACAGAGAAACATATCTTTGGTATAGAGATAGGTATTTAATGTCTTCTGAGGAGTTTCTGTTTTCCTATGCTTCTTATCAGCTACCTTCTGCTAAGTCATGAGACTTGGCAGAAAATACATGAAGTATTAAGCACAATTTCTGCCTCCATAAAAATATTTACATTTCATAGCTGGCAGAGAGTCCAAGTGTGTCAATGGCTCAAGACTGATTAAAAATTAGCTATTGCCTACTTTAAATTACAGTTTAACATTGGCCCTCATGTGTCTGAATGTCATACTTTAGAACTGGTGGCTTCAATTTTTGCCTGTCATTGGCAAATACGCCTTATTTCTACAGAGACCCAGGGACCTTATTGCTCTTACATAAGAAATGCTTAGATATCGATACAATCTTAACTGTACTCTCTGAACAGTTAAAAAGCACATTTTGCACCTGTGATTAAAAGGGCTTTAATTTACATTTATGAGCAATTTGATTCGGTGTCTCAGTTCCCCTGGGTTCTCTTAAAATCTAATGCCCAGTCTGGAGATAATGAAAAACCAAATGCAGCTGCACCACTTTTTTATTGTTTTGGGTCCTGCCTTCCACCTCCCCACCCTCCTCCCACCCAGGACTTTTGTTTAACTCTATGATACCATCTTTCTGCTAAAGCTTTGAGCTGCTTTCATCCCTCTTACCACTGACAGAGGGTACAGTTCTGCCAGTCCAAAAAATCTCAGTAGTCACTCACTCCTTACGGTAGTGCTTCTCCTTTCTTCCAGTTGCCACTAGTCAGAGAACAGGGGACTGAACTGTCTGTCTGTCCCCAGTGTGTTGGCACCAAAAACCTGAGATGATGCTTGGCAGGTCTTCACTGGGTCAGAGGATTGTGCAGGGAAGCCAGAGCAGGGCCATCTGCCCCCTCTGCTTGATCTCTGCAAGCAAAGTTGCATTCCCCAGTCACTGGTACTGGCTGCACTGGGGCTCAGTTTTTCTCAGAATCTAAAGATAAACTTAAGTTTCCATTGCTAAAGGATGTAGCTATGGTCATTCCAGCCCCATGGCAGCAATGAAGAAACAGTCTCCCAAACTCTGCTCTGTTTTGCTTCAGTGCACACTCATCACACCAGGAAATCACCAACTGAAAGAGATTAACGTGAAGATGTTCTTTTCCCTATTACCATTTTACCTTCCTGTTTGTGTTCCTTCACAGCCCAGCACTTATCCTGCTTTTTGTAGGGAAATGCAGCCAGAGTAGGTGGTTATTCACAGCCACCTTGTGACGACTGTAGCTTATCCCTAAGGTTACACTGCTTGGCTAGTGCTTTGCAAGTAGGGCCTATTGGCCAAGATTGGTTAATTTAGAACAGTCATCCTTAAACAGTGAGACAGAATATACAGGAAACTGTAAGACAGAAGAAAGCAGGCTCTTGAAATTAAACAACAGAAGAAAGATCCACAACGTTTCAGATCTCTTGGATAAAAAACCAATTCTACTGACAAGGGAGACACTTGTCTTTTAGTTTCTGTAGAAAGAGTTTACTGCAGACATTCAGAGTTCTTGCATCTCTCCGTAAGAGCCGTCTTCCTGCACCCTATCTTTTTCATATTCCTAATTCCTTTGTGACATGGAGAATCTCCTTAACTTCACGTTTTTCTCTCCTGCCCCTTTCCCTCCCCAAGAGGGAGTCTGCCACAGACTGTCTGTGTGTGCTTCAAAACCTGTCTCCTTCTCCCAAAACAAGTCCCCTTTTCCTTCTCCCAATACAATGGTCAAAAGACTTCCCTCAGTCAAAGTGTGCTCCTTTGAGTCCCCTGAACTCTTAACATCCGTGTTTTCAAAATCCATTTCCTGCTCTTTGTTCCTTCATTTTTGCTGGGATTTTTCCATGACACCCCCCCCAGCTCTTACACACCACTGGGTGCAAGGGCAGCCATACATTTCTTCTAAGACAGTCCTATTTAAATGGAAGACTATTAATGTCAGTGACTCACATTTTTTTCCCTTTTCGGTGAGTTATATGACACCAGCTGTAGTAGCAAATTACTGATTCACTATAACCTTAACCTTTCCATAATATAGCAATTTTATAACCTTATCCAATATTCATAAATTACAAATAAATGGATTTTCCTACCTGACATTCTTAAAGACAAGCTTTGGACTCATATGAGCTTATGGAATTTTTTGATGCATGCCTAAATACATGACTACTACCTAGAAATATGGGGAAATGTGAAGCCTAAAATATATAAGAAAGTGCACAATATATGATGCTCCACTGCTTTGCATTTGGCATCATTTATAAAGGTCCAAGGAGGAGGTTTACCCAACCGTTTCACTTGGTGATCACTAGCAATGGTGTGAATGACTCAAGAGCAGTAGTACAGAGTCCAGCCAAGAGTATTTTTCTGCCATAGCTACTGTGTCAACATGGTGAATGCCTCAC
This sequence comes from Scolopax mira, assembly GCA_004320125.1. Classification (NCBI taxonomy): domain Eukaryota; kingdom Metazoa; phylum Chordata; class Aves; order Charadriiformes; family Scolopacidae; genus Scolopax; species Scolopax mira. Next base: position 16,045 of record BJBW01006312.1, read on the forward strand.
AGGAAGGAAAAATGAGAACAAATTAAAAAGCCACGTTGATGTCTGTTGTAGCAAACAGGTTGCTTAAACCTGTTTTTTCCATTTCTTTCATTTCATTTCCCAGGTGAAGGATTGAAGTGTGGAGATGTGTTTGTAGAAAGATAAATAGACAGTATCAGAAATTACGAGGTGAAGCTGACCAATAACTCACCTGGAACAAAACTGCATCTAAACAGATGCCATTCCATGGGGATTCTTTTCTCTCCGGTAGATTGACAGCCTTTCACGACTCAAGAGGCACTCATACATCGTGAGACTAAACTGAACTATTATTTTTCCAGTGGGGGAAACTGACACAAAGGCACACACTTGTACAAATCCCGTAGCAAATCAATGAAAGAACTGGGATAAACCTCCAAGGTTTACCCTGCATCAGGGAAAAGGTCTGGTTCAGCTCACCACTAAGTGGAGTGCTGCAGGTTAAGTTAAGGGGCTTGGTCTCTGCTGGGCTCTTCTAATGCTTAAGGGAAGAAGCTGGGTATTTAAGGAACAGAAAAATAACCTACAGGGGAAAAAGAAGACAACAGTGAACCCATTATAGACAGATGTATTATTTGCTATATACAAATGTTTTCAACCCAGAACGTGGATATAATGGGAGAGTGATGGTTTCTATGTGAGATTTGTATATGTCTTAGATTTGCTTGATACCATGGGACTAGAGTGTGGAGCAGAAAGGATCACGTGAAAGCAGGGACAGACCTCATCTTTTTCCTTACTGCAGATGAACATTCTGAGAGCTGACCTTTGTTACAATGTATGTGCCTACACAGGTAGACAAACACTTTTCCTTTGATAAATTCTTAAAAGCCCCTCACTGACTTTTGCCAGTTGTTTCTTCTGGGCAAAGTTTATCAAAGGGAAGTGTCTGCTTTTTCACCAGACTGCCTGGATTTACAGGCTTGTGCTGAGGGCACGGACAAATAGCCAGGAAGTATCAGCCAGACAACAAGGGCTGATGCAAAATAACCCACCTTTTCATTTTTGCTGCTGGTTGAATGTAAATGAAGACTTGCATTTGCTGTGGTTAGAAGGGAACTTAGGTGGTTTTCTTTCAGTTCTGCCCCTTATTCAGATGGCCTATTTTTCAGTCACATTGTTCTTTCACTCACATAGAGAACTCTTCCGTTATTGTGATGCCCTGAAGTGAAATACAGAGCCACTTGAAGGCTACTCTAATTAGCATAGCTGATTCTGATTGTTTTCTATTATCCTCGGGAAATAAAGAGAGGTGTATTACAGCACAACACAGCCCACTCCCTGTAAGGTTTGACTGGACCCTCAGCCAGTCTTAAGCAAGTGGACGTCCTTGTAAGAGGCAGGTGTAGCTCCCACTTGTTGCTCTAGGAAAGCTTTCTTCATGGGCATTTGCATTCCAGAGGTTCTGTTTGCCCAATTGCAGTCACTGAAAATAACACTCTTGGAATGGGCTTACACCAGATACTCAGCCTCTCTATACTTCAGTCTCCCCAGCTTGCCATGAAGCTAGTAATACCTGCCTAGCTTTCCCAAGTGATAGACATGTATCTGGCATTCACATTTGCAAAGCTGTTGGAGATTCCTGGATAAGAATATTAGAAATGTCATGACTATCTATATGTTTATTTGTGTGATTTATCGCTGTGGTATCTAGACACACATTTAAGAAAAGAAGACTGGAAAGGCCACCTTGCTCCAGTCCAGTTCTCCTGCTACTACAAATATGTTTAAAATTTCTATCACAAACTGTTAGAGCTGTAGTTATAGTGTTTTATTCAGTGTTCTTACCCCTCCTAATTCCATAGGAAGGCTGTTGCAGGCTATCACTCTCTACAGGAAAAACTAATCTCCCGATTTCTAAGCAAAACATTTGCAACCCATTTATACCTTCATTTCTTTTGCGCAAACACTTCACCTTTAGCTTACATAGTTCTTGTCTCTTCTGGGGCTTAAGTCACCCAAGGTATTTATGCAAAGTGATCGTATCTGCTCTCAGCCTTTGTTTTCCAAAGGTTTACAGGTTCTCTGTTCTCTTTATCCCCCTTTTAAGTCTTCGCAGCGGGTATGCTAGTCCCCGTTCACCTGTATTTGAATGTGAGTGACCAGAATCGCATGACTGAACCAGAAGTTAGTATAGCATCTCCCCTGTGCTCCCCTGAATGCACATCTACCGCGGCATCTCATACTGCAAGTACCTAGGAGCACGTTCTCTTTTCTCACAGCGTGAGTGGCAGCTCATAGCCTGGATCCTTCCTTCTCAATCAATTCCAAATGGATGCGTTTATAACATCAGCCGCGCTTATTCATCCCTAAACGGATGGACTCCGACTCATCCCGTTTCTATTATCTCGGTCCCCGCAGGCCACCGTTTCTCCCTGGGGGTGCCCATCTCCTTGCGCAGGGATAGCGCACCCCGGCAGTTCTGGTTCAGCCCAGCCAAGCCATTCCGCTCCCTCACATTCAAACACACATTTCGCCAGCGGGGTCCGACAGCTTCTGCCGGGGCCGCTAACGAGCACCTCGGACCGGCCCCGGGAAGCGAGGCGAAGGCACCGGGCGGGGAGGGCAGCGCCTTGCGGCCGGGGCCCCCGGGGCCGGTCTAACAGCTCCCCGGCGGCGGCGCGGCCCGGGCGGCTGCCGGCGCTCACGTAGGCCGGGGGGCGGTGCGGCCCCCGCAGGAAGCGGCGGCCGCGGCCGCACGTAGCGGGGCCTCCAGCGGCGCCGCGCCGCCGCCCGGGTCACGTCGGCCGGGCAGGGTCTCCTCGCAGCGCCCACCCACTCTCGGGGGCGGGCAGCCCGGCGGTTAAATCGGGCTCTGTGTGTCTCTGGCGGCTTCCACCTTCCCCGTCTGCTTTCGGCCTGGTGCCTGCGTGGGTGGTGCGCCCCACAACCTGGGGTTTGGCTGCTCTGTCCGACCACCACCCCCAGCCCCCGGGTTGAGGAAGACGGGTCTTCACATTGCAGAGGAAAAGCGGAGCCGTGGCTGAAAAGACTCTGCTTACGGTTACCAATATCCTTAAAAAACGCAGAGAGTTTGCACATCAGAACACCTGATACTCACCCAGAAAGTCCTGTAGTCCATTGAGTGCAAGGAGGTATTTTGAGCAGAGCAATGCCTGTTTCTAATGCGTCCTAATATAAAAAAAAAAATAGATTCAAAAATGGATTTTGTGTCAGATGCATTTAGTAACTAGCTGTTGTGTGGGTTTTATACACGTACACCTGTCTCTCCTTATTCCAAGCAAGCTCTCAAAAAAGTGGCATCTGGGAAATAAGCAATCATTTTACTTGAAATGGTGAAAAGTATTTTAAAATGATTGCCAGTTATTTTTCCTTCTCTGTTGTCCATATATCCCACAGGCATTACTTTGCCTCATAGGCATTCTAATGAAGGCTGTTTCAATCCTCATTTTATGCTTATGCATAACTTCTGTATGCATGTCGTTTCCTCTTTTCTTATAGCATCATCATGCCTGTCACCCGAAATCTGCTGCTTAATTCTTTCCTGTCCACATGGCACTTCTCCTTCTTTTAAATTCTTCTCTCCTTTATTGTAGCAGCTTTTATCCACTTTTCCTGTTTCTACACTCATTTCCACTATGCATGCCAGCACCTGCCATATAGCTTCTTTCATTGGCCAGAAAAGTGAATTAACAATGGGGGAATGGCAAGCTGGTTTCCTGCCTTGAAAGGAATCCTTAATAATGTGTAGAACCTGACTCTGGGATCTGCTTCGGCTGCCATCACTCTGCAGCTATAAAAGTTAGGTAAATGATAGGGTTCCCTAATTAAAAAGGTGCTCTGTTGAGGGGAGATAATCAACCCTTTTTCACCCAGAAAGGTGATATCCCTTAGAGTAAGAAAGTAGGACAGAAGACAGTTCCATAAAAGCCTCTGGCTTAGCAAAATAGGGTCTAATTTTAAGCATAACTGGCTGCTCTGAATCATGCCAGAGACCAGACTGGATCCTTTCTGCCCCCAAAATTTGAAGAATATAGGAAGGTATAAAATGACCTACCCTGCTCCCCCAACTGCTGTTTATTGCAGCATCTAAGTTTAGCCTCTAATGGATTGATATTGTGCAAATAGTCTTCTTGGAGCTTGGTCTAAACGGCTGGACAATGTTCTGTGTTTAAAAACAATTGTAAAACTGTCATAGTTCACCACTGCTTTAGGACATGATGGTAAGGGACTCCAGGAAAATCTGTTTGGAGAGACTGAATTGCTTTTTTTCTGCATGTTTTTCACATGTTCTGATTTTAGCTTTCAAACAGTTAATGTTCTTCTTGCCTCTGAGTTGATGAGGTGCTTACAGAAGTCTCTTGGTTTAAGACGGTCAGGTCCTCTCAGTCTTTTACCCTGAAAAGGGAAAGAAAGTAGTCTCTGTACATCTCACCATACAAGAAGTTCTTCTAATATCCAAGGTATTTTTTTGGTAATGGGCAGGTGTTTGTTCAGAAACAAATTTGGCTTTCTATTATTTCTTTCAAAATGATTAGGCTTTTGTCAGTGTCTTCACTCTACTGTGTCCACAAAGATTTGTGGTCTTGAAAACAGCTTGTTGCTGCATGTTGCTCAGTGCAAGGTGCCTAGCCTTTATTCCAACATAAATTGTGTTTCAGCTGCAACTTAATGAGAAGTCATAGGATGGGACTGCAAAAAAAAAGGGCTAGCTGTTTACAATTGTAAATAATAATGTGGTTATTGTCTACAATGAGAAGCAAATGCATTTTTGAAACTTTCCACAGGATAGCTCTGAACACAGTTTCTGTGTAAGAACATATTTTTTTTGAGTGAGATGATAAGACAAACCTTCATCAGTGGCATTGTTTCATGAGAAGTCCGTGTGACAATACATTCAGAAAAAGGACTAAGATGGGATAAGGCCACAGGCCATATTGACAACTGGCAGCATATTTCTTCACTCTTTAACTAATGGCAGAGCTCTTTCACTGCCATCCACTGCCAACTCTAGATCAGCTAGAGTTATTTCTTACACCTGGTAAGAAATACTTTCAGGACCCAGATCTTCAACACAGACAGTATTGCTGATGTAAAAACTGTTTCTTCTGCATCAAACTCTAAATCAAGCATAACATTGCTAATTCACATTACAGCTGCTGTGAAAGTTCTTCCTTTTTATTAGTGTGTGTGTCTAGCTGATAAGCCAGACTTGCGTGGGTAATAAAGTTTAATAAAAAAGTAACAGTCAAGAACATTTTCAGGATTTGTGGCTGGTTCTATTTACCAACTTGAGTTTGGGAATGCAGAATGAGGTTTTGATACACATTTCTTCTTTTTGCCAAAGTCTACACTTGCATAGTCTAAACAGATTTACAGTGGTGCCAAGCTGAGGCTCATAGAGAACTTTTAAAAATTAGCAGTATGATTCATGACTGGAGAGAGGTATGAATATTCTCTTTCTAAATGGGCTCTAGGCTCATAGTGGATCTTTTGTCTAGTGCAGGCTGAATTAGAATGTTGAGACTAGAACTGATTTCCTTAGTTCTGTTCTCAGCTATTGTAGGCAGCCATACCGTGTAATCCCTTTTATATCCTTCAGTTATAATCACTATAAAAATAACAAAGAGGGTCTCAGTGAACTGGTTTGGCTCCCAGAATAACTCTGTTAGTATGCTCTGTTGATCCCAGCAGTGCATTAGGGCTTTATCTGGGTACTTCAGTCTTCCTTTAAACAAATCTTTCCAGGTATTTTCTTCCCTGATCTATTGTTTGCTCCCCTGATTTTCTGTTAAAAATCTCTTTCTCTGCTTGTTGTGCTTAGTGATTCTTTTGGTTGGTTGGGTTTTTTTATTTATTTGGTTTGGTTTGTAGTTTTTTTGTGGTTTTTTTTCTGCTTAGCAGTCATCTAGAATCAGGGAGTCTGACAGAAATCTCTTTAATCTGGATTCTAACTGGTCAGTGCTGTCTAAAGTGAACACAGCACAAGATTATTTGTTAAAAGTAGTGGTCTTCTCTTTCCTTGGTGGTGGCTTACTTCAAGACTATACCTGGAAAAGAAAGCATGGAAGTATGGAGAGAAAAATGCGCAATGTCAGATGTTCCTGGCAATAGTCTTGTATTCTAGAATAACCTCCCACAATAAAGAAAGATCATCTTGCTTGGGATATGTAGCATGGCATTGCAGATCACATTGGAGAAGGTGGTTTGTTAGCTCCCAAGAAGCTGACAAAATGTTGTAATATATATTGTCTTCATCCATTCTTATACCATACTCAATTAGTTAAATGATTTTTTTTATAAAGGAAACAACTTATCAGTGAAATAGTTTACAGGGCTGATAGGTGATCGGGGGGACAGGATGAGTTCTCCAAAAGTGAAGTACCAGAAAAAACCCACCAATGGATCATATTACATGGATTAATCCTTCTCATAAAGTGCCTTTCATCCTTATATCTGAACATTGTAGATCATGGTCAGGAACTTCAGCAAAGGCTGATATGTGAGAGGAAGAATAGCAAGCAAATAATTCCAGAGATTTTAAATTAGATATTACAGAGTGAGTAGAGCTGATTAACAGCTGATGCTTCTCAATGAAAAAGAACAGCAGTTCTTTTCCTGTGTAGATAGAGAGCATGGTGATGAAGCAGTACAAAAACAATGCAATCTGGTCTCGGGGCACATAGATACCCTGTAATGTTTCAACAGGCTGTAGGAAAAAAACAGCAAAAATTGGTCATATACAGAGGAGGATTTAACCAGGTGGGGAAATCCAATGTATTCTTTCTGCCTTTCCCAGCACTGCTTGTACAGTTGTGGACAGTAGACCTCCCATATGAATTACAGCCCAATCCAGCCATTAAGGACAAGCATTTGCCACTGACACTTGTCACGATCCACTGAAAACCACTAGTGTTGCATGGGAGAGTGCCAATGAATTGCAAACTGATGGCATTGCTTAGTTAGGCAAACCATTCACCTAGTGTTTCCCGGTGTACACTAAAATTTCTCCAATTACCTGAATATTCTGGCACTGAATTCTGCCTTTCTTATCCCTGAAGCTATTTTTCTGCTCTAGAAGCATAGGCAGGAACAGCAATATTCTGTACATTTTTGTATCAGCTGCAGAATTTTTCTTTAAATCCCAGGTGATGAAATGAAATAGTATACAACTTCTAGGAACTTGCATGTGAAGTCTTGAGGTCATTGCTGCTACTTATTTTCCTTATTTCTCCTATGGAAACTGCTTCTTGGTTCATAGCCCAATCTCCCAAAAGAGACTTCTGGAACTTCCATTCAGCATGCTGCTCTAAAACTGAAATGCTGCTTCATTTAACTATTGTAATAATGCTGTATATTATGTAGCCAGTAGCTGCATTAAAATCTAGCAGGAGAGCTAGGAATCTAACATGAAAGCTCTGGTGTCCCTGAAGAATTATTCTGATTCACATGAGAATTGAATTAGTGTTAAGTTTTTCCTTTGTGGTCTTTGTCACTGTTAGACTACAAATATATGATCTCGCAGAAATTCCATACTCCTACATATTCAGACTATTTCACAACACTACTTTATGGATTCATTTTCCTATTTTTGTACTGAGTCATCCACGGAGGTATTGCATGACCTCAAAAGACTTCCTGGAACTGATGTCAACTGGATAATCCTGTACAGAGTAAAGTTATTAGCTGTTCTGTTGCTTAAGGTTTAAGCTATAACTCAACTTCCTAAAGTATCTCTGAATCTGTGCTGTTGGAAGAAAGGCTGTGAACATTCTTGTATGGCTCTTCATCAGACGTGCCGTAATAGATTTCTTAGCATCACCTGCTCCACTTTTCTCTCAATTGGATAATTGTTAACAAACTGCCACTTCCTTGAGACAACCAGAGCTCTTTTTGCAGTCAGTGGCTTGGAACTGCAGTCAACAGTCTGAATAACTGAAGACTCGTTTCAGAGCTAGCTGAGTTTGCCCACAGCTGTACTGCCATCTGGCCTGTTTCTTTTACATCATGCTCCATGTCTCATTATTCTTTTCCTATGAGCTGTCCTTGTGTCTATTAACCATCACAACTGCTTGTTTTCCCTTGCCTGGGATTTGGTCCTCTATTCTCCTCTTCAGTTTCTTCAGAATTTATTCAGTCACAGGGTATTTTTGAGCTGACTGATTGAGTACTCCCTTGCCTGAGAAAAAAATGTGACCTCTGTAATATAGGTTCCAACCTCAGCTGTGCCTTTCTTATATTCCCCTCCAGCCAAAGAAATTTGGAGCTATACACTCCAGACAGGCAGTTACAGCAAAGAATTTTGGAAAGATGAGTGTCTGTATGTAAACACTCCAGAGGGAGTGTAGGAGAGAATGGGCTGTGGGCCTCTGCTCTCCTTGCAGAGAGTATGGCAGTATCTTCAAGGTTATTGTATAGCAAGTGAGCTGGAAAGGAAAATCCAGAGGATTTTTGTGTAGTGAAGCTGCCTGTTGGAGGACACTGATGATCCAACAGGCATCTAGGAAGAGTGACAGTTTTGGGTGAGGAAGGGAAAAGGGATTTGCTTCCTTTTAGTGGAATCTCAGAGATGAAGATTATAATGCCTAAGAGGAAGCTTCCTTTAGCTCTGCTGGGCTACAGGAAAAAGGGAATGAAAGATGAGCTTCTGCTGGTTTCTCTGCTGCTTTGCCTTTTATCCATTCTATTACTGATAAGGGTAACTAAACTGAAGATGCAGAATCCTGACATCAGGATGGAAAAGGCAGAGGGATCACAGTGAATTCAACTGAAAATGAGATAAAAGTCAAATTTGCCATCAGTACAAATCTAGTGACTGGTGTTATTCAGGGTGTTGATGTAACCTGAGGCCTTCCCTTTAAAATTCTGGTACAGCAGGAACCAGCCATAGAGAAACTAGAGTCATTAGTATCTCTGCCCTCTCAATATAAGAAAATTTTTGTTTATTAATGCTACAGCATTTTTTAATTGGAGTTACGATGTGTTTTACATTCTTTTTTTTTTTTTTTACATTTTGGTGAATATTTTAGCATCTCTAAGCTGCATGGTTAATATTTGTTAATATTAACCAGTTTATTGACTTTTACAAACTTAATATTCCATTTAAGAGGCTTTTGTCCCTCCCCTTGCTTGAAATGCCTTCCCCTGTCATCTGTGCCAAATTCCAAGCCAGCAGGTTGTGACTGAGCTCTAAGTGACGGTACAAACATCTGGCAGGATGACTATGTCATGCCTGCCTTCTTTTTCTCAAATCAAAGGTCACTTATGCTAGACAAAACTAGACTGTTTTCTCTCCCACCTAGGTTTTTGAAGCTTATCTCAGTTCTGAGTTCTGTTATATCAAATGGACTCTCCTGCTTTGGACATTCTGTCTTCCGGGGCCTATATGCTCATGATCAAACCTTTATACTCTTGCTTATTATTCTTGGAAGAGAACAATTTCATCCTGACTATAACTGGAGATATCCAGTTAGAGCTGCATATAAAGTTTTAAAAAAAGGACTGTTGGGTACTTTCATCATTATGTGTAAACTTGCACAGTTCTGTGTCCTTTCAAAGTGATGTCCGTTGAGGTAAACTGATGGATGTTGTCTGAAGATCTGTTTGTTTAGCAAGTAAGTGCAGAAAAGCCCTCATCTCTTAAAAAAAAAAGACCAAACAGAAAAGGTAAACTTCCTCTGTCACAGGTGTAAATTTTGTCATAGTTCAAAGTCTACATAAAAAAAGAGTGAGTAAACAGGAAACTTGATAGTATTACTTTTAGCATGGAGAAATTAGGTACAAAATTAGAGAAACTAATGTTAGGCCCATAAATAGTAGCCTCTGTCTCTCAAGCCTCTCATTTTGCCTGCAGAAGACTCCATGAAGCCTGGCTGAGGTCAGCTCAGCACCCCATGTCCAAGCCCAACACCAGGTGCACAGAATGGCTGTGCTGACTTCTCTGGCCACTGTGCCATCCTTGCCACCTGACTGCTGCACTAGAGTTGTCCCCATAGGGTCACAAAGCCCTTTGCCTCTTCAACCTGGAAAACTGGATGGTGTTGAGTTTTCCTGATACAAGCAGTCTGGAGTAGAGCCATGTCAGGATGCGGTTTACCTGAGACCTGGTTTAAAACCCTGATTGCTAAGCAGTCTTTCCTGCTTTCTCACCTGCTTGCCTCCTGTTTCCTGGCTTCTTCTGGGGAGGAGATGCAGTTTCATCCATGTGATTCTGTGTGCTGCAGAGTGGTCTTAGTTCATCCTCTGAAATACTCATGATTTACTGAAAGACCTGGAGAAGAAAAGACTTAAGAAGGAAGTTGAAGAATGAACTGGTGAAGTTTTCCTGAGTTCTAACAGGGATTTTCATATCATGTCACATATCAATCATGAGAGATCAGGAATGTTATTCACAGAGGTGTTTGTTAGCAGAATAACATGGACTGGCGGTGTGATTTTTGTATCAAAGGAGATCTAATTATCATAGTGATGTTACCTTGTAGTAGTCTTTGAAGCCTTAAGAAAGAAGCTTATGTTTAAAATAGTAAGATGCTAAAAAGAAAGCAAAGTGGAAGGGGAGACCAGCAAAAGGCAAAGTGGAAAATAGTGGTACCGTGTGGCATAGATGTGAGTGGCAAAAGGACTGGAGGCAACAGAGCTGAAAAAGTGGAGGTGACAGTAGTCAAGCAACAAGATTATCAGAGTCCATAGACAAACACTTTGGCAGTCTCTCAGGCAAAAAATTATGGTCTTTGCAAAACTGTGGAGGAAGGAGTGATAAGATTTAAACAAGCCAAGATATAAGGCAATGTGGGAGGGGGGGATGAGGAAAGATGGTGCCCTGCTTCTACTTAGTGAGTAGGAAGATGTTGCTGTCATCCCTGATGAGAGGAGAAGAGAGAAGGGAAAATGGGAAGAAGTTTGAGTCTTAGTCAGATTAAAATAACAGACCTGCAGCAAACACTGAAGTGTTGTCACAGTTAGATGGATGGCAAATGTTTTTGAGTTTCACAAAATGTTTCTAAGGTATCCATTCCTTCATGCCATTAGTCTCCTCTCTGTGAACTGAAGCTAAGTACAAAGACATTTTTGAAATATCTGGTTGTTTTGCTCTACCCTAGAGTCTCCATTTCTTATGAGCAGTTTTAATCAAGAGAACAGAGAACATCAAAAGAGGCAAAAATGAGCTGTGCTCCCTTTTGCAGAATATGAAGTGAAACAGACTTTGAGAACTGAACAAAGAGGAAGTAATTATGAGAACTGATCTTCACAGTAACTGAGGCAGGAAAATATCTGACAGGCATGCAATTCTCTTTTGTAATAGACATTGGGCAAAAAGAAATAATGGAGGAGCATGAGTCTACACTAGTAAGCACACAAAAGCAGACAGAAAGAACTGATGATGGTGTTCAAACCTCTGAAAGCGTGCTGGTTTTTTTCGGGGAAAGCTATAAAAGGTTGGACTTTGACAAATGTCGTTGTTCCTGGATAACTTCATGGATGTCCAAAAGAAATATAGAAAAAAATATTAAAAGAGGAGAAAAAATAGTATCAAAGCCATTTCAGATGAAAGTACATAGTAGCATCATCACAGTGTACATATAATAGAAACGTAAATACAACCAGCAATCAGACTCACCATGAAAAAAGGGATGAGGAAATAATTGGTAGATGGCAGTCCTATCTATCATTATGAGGCAGAAATCATGTAAGGCCACAGAGACAAAAGACTTAAGTAGTAGATGTCAGTTCCCTCATGCACAACAACAGGAATGTCACACACATGAGAAAATATGGAAAATATGAAGTGCAAAATAGTTTTCACTGTTTCACAAATACACCTCACAAGTATGCAGAAAAACACAAGATATAGAGCATTTATAACTGGAGAACAGCTTAAGGGATAGAACCTCATCAACAGTGACATTGTCATATTTTTATCAAACAATGACAAAGTACGTGGAATTATTTTAATGGATGTAGAAGTAGTACCCTAGTAAGAAACAAATAAATGGAGATAGCATGTAAGGAAGCATGGCCTGTTCTAAAACATTAACAGTGCTGGTATCAGCAAGACTCGCAGGATACAGATACAGAACATATCGATTCCATATAGCTGGTGTATGCAAAGATAAAACCACCAAAACTTAGGTTTCTATGTAATTAATGTGTGCCAGCAAAAAAGCATGGTACTGAGAGACCTTGAGTCTGTAAAGCTAGTTAGGTCTCAAAGACAGTGGAGCCATTTGGAGGATCACACAGTGGAAGACATTTTTGGAGCATTCACTTAATGTTACTGGAGGTGTATCTCCTGTGTAATTGCATCACTGAAACCTCTAAATGCAGAGCCTGCCACACATGCACTGAAGTAATCACTGTTGAAGAAGAAATCTAAGGAAATACAAATTATAGGATCTGGCATGTCTGAGAATGAAAGAAAAGGTGAAGGAACCATTGCAAGGCAAAATAGACCAACCCTTTTATATACAGATGAAGACTGTAGGCCAGACTTAATGTAATCAAATGAAACTAAAAGGAAAAGATCATTTATACTGTCAGTTTATTATAAGGAGCAGGTACTAGAAAAGTCTGTGTGTGGGAGGTGTCCAGAACAGCAGACAGAAGCACTGGAACAGGCTGCCCAGGGAAGTGGTTGAGTCATCAACCCTGGAGGAATTTAAAAAAGGTGTAGATGTAGCGCTGAGGGAGATGATTTAGTGGCAACTTGGGAGTGCTAGGTTAATGGTTGGATTGATGATCTTAAAGGTCTCTTCCAACCAAACCAGTTCTATGTGTGGTTGCAGCTGCTTACTCAGTTTGGATGACAATGGTTTGCATACTGTACACAGCAGGTGCTAATGCTCTGTGTAGATGTCTTCTGTCTCCCAAGCCATACAAAGAGTGTTTTCAGGACTCAGGTGGAAAACCGTGTTTCCAGGGAATGTCCCATTCCTGTGTCACCTACATTACAGCTATGCCAGAAGAACAACGTGAAATCTTACCAGAACTGATGACATCCTTGTAGACATCAGCTGAACTAGTAGAACAGAGCTCATGTAATATTGGCAAAATTAGGACAATTACTTAAATTAATCTGTGCCAAAATACACTGCTTTTGGTGGAAACCTTCCTCTTTATTTGAGTGGATCAGGTTTTGACCTGCTGATTCATTCTCTTCAAAGTAGTGTGTATCAGCCTGTGGAAAAATTCCTCAGTATTCAAAAGACATTGCCAATGCTTTTTAGAATGTTCAAATGCTTCACTAGTGCATTGAGTCTAGGCAAGGTAAATTTCAATTGGAAAGAGGTAGTTTCAGTTGACTTTGTGTGACAAATACAAAGGAAAACAAGGGACTACAGTCATGTCCCATTTTCAGCAATGGCACTAAGAACTATTCATATTAAAATGTCATGAATAGTGGTGAAAGAAAGCCTGGATAAAATTTCTAAAAGTGTATATATATGAGAATCAGGTACTATTGTATTGTAAAAGCAAGAAAATGCCCAGTAACCTTCATTACCTGAAAAAAAAAAAAGGGCAGCAGAGAATCTGATAAATTGTGTAAAAGTATTTCAAAGAAATTTCTATAGAACTCACTATGGAGAAAGAATAATGTAGCCTTTTGTCGGGGGAATGACCTACTGTTACTGAATCGTTCTCAAAAGATTTAAAAATAAATTTTAAAAATAAATTATTTGCCTCTCCAGCATGTGTTACATTTTTGACTGACAGTAAATTACATAGGGCTGCTAAATACAGCAGTGGTATTGTTTGGTTTTTTTAACCTTTTTAAAAATTGAGCTAAGTGTCAGCTCAGTTATGAATCTCATTAGATGATCAAGTGGCTAAAAAACAGAATAGACTCAGTTCTTCTGGTTTCATTGTCCAGACCTCCACAGACATTCTCTTCAGCTTGGACAACCTAAGGCCAACTCTAACAACCCACAAAAATTATTTGAATTCTGGGAGTTTTGTATCAGATCTTAATCTGTTAAACACTGAATCAATCATATTTCTTCTTAATCTTGCTTATTAGCTCTACAGGATCCATGGTTCTTGTCTTCTCTAGCTGTACTGATGCAAGTACCCAGTTAATGACTTTGGCACCTCTATTTTTTAGCTAACGAGTGCCAAACACTTAAGCTGGTTATTTCCTCTTGAAAAATTATACTGAGTAAACCTTCCCATGATCATAGAGATGTCATTAGGTGCCTGATACTTTCAGAAATGTGTCTCCTAAATTTTTCAGGCAGGTATATGAAGGACAAAACTCAGAGAGGGATTTAAGAACTATGGCTTTCAGCAGTAACTTGATGGATTTTAAAGGTTGCTGATGGGTATCCTGACACTTCAAGATAGCCATCTGGAAATGCTAATAGACTTTGTCTTGTGTTTCTTCAGAGGTAGCTTTTTGTTCTCCCCGTAGGATTCACATTTGCTGGAGATGGGGGCTTCAGGCTGACATTTTTCAGAAAATTGAAAAGTAGAATTTGAATTTGTTTGAATCACTCACCTGTTTGGGAGTGGAGATATGAATTTAAATCTCCACTTATCACCAAGTGAGCAGTCTAATCACTGGACTAATAGATAATAGAATTGTCAAAGAGGGAGGCAGCTCCTATGGCTGTTTTGTACAAAATAGGGAAGATCTGTTCTATGCCTGCGTCAACAGGAGCCAGAGTTCAGATGCTCTGACAGGCAACTGGAAATGAGGACATGAGTATAAACTCTTGAACAGTCTCTGTCAAACGTGAGGTGATCACTTTGGTGAGCTAACTTTCTGTAGGAGGTAGGTAAAAACACTGAAGTCACTGAAGTCATCCATCCATCATCAGTTATTCTCAGCAGTCTGAGTATATTTTTTCAGTTTTAATTTCTTTTTCTTCTGAAATTTTGACTTCCTTCTTCAGGGCATAACTCAGATAACAGAGTATGATGAACTCTGATAACCTACCTCATCTACCTGAGCTTCCCAAGAAGGAGTGTTTTGGCATTGTCTGTGAATACATCGTGCTACTGGCACATTCCCTGACCTAATTAAAAACAGACTAAGGGGATTTCTGAAAAGAATTTTCTGAAGGAATGAGACATTAGCAAAATGCAGAAGTATTTAACTCCTGAGCTGGGTACGATACTTCCTTCTGTGTCCTTTCCTACCTTCCTTTCCCCATCCTGCTTACTGATTTGTGGGCTGACTATTGACATACCTCCTCCATATCCTCCTCAAACACTTTTTACATTTGGTTATCTTTGTTTGTTTGTTTCTGAATCCCACTACATCCTTGCCAGATGTGTATCATTTTCGGTGATTTTCATGCTTCCAAGCTGTTCCAGGTCTTCCAGTGAAAGCTGTATTGCTTGGCAGCAAAAGCTGTTTAATCAGCTTTGGTAAATGTTAATTCAAGATGTTTTTCCATATATTATCCTAATGAGTTACCGACAGGTACATCCAGTGACCTAATCACATTGCTTTGCCCTCTTTTTGGGAAGTATCAAACCATACAGATAAAGACTGAAAGGCCACCGATACTGTTCATAGCAACAAGGTTATCTGAGCTAATAAAGAACCCATCATCCATTCTTAAGAGCTGGCAAGGGTCCTTTCTCTTTGATAGGAATTTCCTTCTGAGCATCACATCTTTTCCATTTCAGCTTCCTTCTGACATTGAGTGTGAAACAGCTGTGACTCTGCTTCAAAATCTCTTTCCTTCTATTTTCCTTTTTATCTCCTGTTACAACTGCCAGCGTGGAACCCACTGGTCATACGCTAGTAGCTATTACATCTCCTTGTTTTCTTATGTATTTATTTAAAACCTTTAACCTCACCTCTACTTTCTGAAAACTCAAGTATAATGCTAACACATCATATATCTATGATATGAACTGGTACCTATCACCAAACTGGTGCTAAAATCAAGAGCCATTGAAAAGATTTATTCTCATTCCCAGTTAGTTGAAGGAAGCACATACCATTGATTGCCACAGTACTAATGACATTTTCCTAATATTTACAAAACAGTCTTTGGGTTCTCACAATAACATTTTCACAATAACATAAATGTATTCCCTTATCTCTCTTTCTCCGTGGTAGGTGATTCAAAACCATGAGATTTTAAAATCTGACTTACGAGATACCGGGTATTTTTGACTCCTTCCATGAGAGAAAATGCATACACACAGAAAAAAAAGATAGCCTTCCTTTGTAGCTTCCTGCTGTATTTCTTCACTCCTACAAATTGGCATCTCAGCTCAGCATGCGAACCTGCACCGCCCTCAAATTTCACACCTCGCTCTCCCTCTCCTTCACACATCAGCAGCCCACATCCTCCCACGTCCTGAGCCAGAACGCAGCTCCCAGCACAGCCCCAGCCTCTGCAAGTGAAGCAGCAGGTCAGCGTGAGGCTGCTGCCACACACAGAAACAAGCTGTTATTAATTGGTGGGCTGAAGGCAGCTCCCTTCAGAGTGAAGGCTCAGCTCAGCTAAATGCTGCCCATTAAGTAGTTAATATTGCAGGTAGGTCCCCCCACAGACTTTTCTTCTGTAGGCTGAACAAACCCAGGTCTCTCATTCGTGTATTGCAGACCCCTATTCATCTTAGGGTATGTCTGCTGAACTTCCTTCAGTTTGACAGTCTTTCATGTGCTGAGGAGATGCGATACTCCAGGTGTCATCTCAAAAGTGCTGAAGAGAGAGAATAAGTGCTTCCTTTGACCTGCTGTCTACACTTTGGCTAATGCAGCCTAGTGTGCTGTTGACTCTCACCTCTCATTAAGGCACATTGCTGACTCATGTTCAGCTTGTCTACAAACACCAAATGTCCTGTTCACCTGGTGAATTGGAGGCCATGCAGCCCAGGGCTTGCAGCACATGTTCTCTGCTCTCCCTGAGACTGTTTTTAACGTGTTTCCATTTCCTTTTTGTGTTCTAGATGAGATATTGCTCCTTTAGCTTCTCCATTGTGTGTAAGAATAAGTTTTCCCACATCTAGTGATGCTGTTGCCTGGTTCTGGATACTGATATAATATTTTATGTGGCCTCTTAGAGAATATAAGCTATAATTAGGCGTACTATTCACACACACATACAGAGCCCCCACATACCCTTTTGAATGGTGACTGCTTTTGCAGAAAGCTCGGTAATGGAGAAGAGTCCTGTCCAGTTACATATCCATTCCAGAGCAGTCTAGTTGCTATTTAACTGGAGACAGAGCATGAGACTGTTCAGTGGTTTATGTGCTCCATCTCCCAATAATACGAATACTTGTAACTGTATTGGTGATAGACACTTCCCTGAAGTTTGTTACCTCTTTTTCTGTTTAGCCCAATGTCTTCTTGCCGTTGCATCTGGCTGTTCAAACCCATTGGCTGTTCCTGGACTCACTCCAGAATGGTTTGCCAAGCCTTATGTCAGAATGAAGCATTTTCTTTGCTCTTACTATGTTGCCACAGTAGTTTATCTGGCAGCAAGAATGACAACTTCAGCAGGTCACTTTATGTGATACAGCACTTTTCCTCTTCATTATATAAGACTGTTGTTCTTTATAGTATTGTCTTTAAAACCTTGAGTATGTTATGATGGTCAGCATGTTTCCTGACTTGTGCTGTATAGGCTATGATACAACCTTCTCTTCTTCCCCTTCCTGCTATTGCATGATGTTGCCATTGGAAGAGGTGGATGCTTGGAGCAGCATCCAAGGAGCTGGAAAATGGGGCCAAGTCCTTAGCAGCTAGAGACTTCCCAGTTAACATTAGAAGAACAGCTGTTAGGTGCCTCAGAGGAGTGTTGAAAGGGAAACTCTGTGAGTTGCTTCTTGGAAAACGGGTGTGCTTAAGCAGTTTCCCTAGAGATTCTAGCTGACAGAGAATCTGTAAGTATTTGCCTTCAGGGAACAGGAGGCAGATAGCCTGGATGATGGAAGATGAGTCATGCTGGTAGAAAACCTCAGCAGGAGTTATATTAAGGACTAAGTATGAAGACCTGGAGCCAGCTAGGAAGGCTGGATGGGTGTTCTTGGGTTGCTTGTTGAGTTTTTCAGTAAGTGTAAATTCCCCAAGGGGGGATTCTCTAGAACTTGTCTAACTTGTTGGGAGAATGTGCAGGGAGCTGAGAGACATGGTGTTCGCAGAGCTACTCCCTGCCAAGGGGATGCGTGCCCTGGAATGGTGCAATGTTGGCTTCCTCCCTGTGCAATACACACGAATGCAGACTGAAGACAGAGACAGCCATTCAGATCAAGAGTGTCTATGCTCAGTTAATATTTCTTTGCTCTTTCTCTCCTTTCTGAGTCATCTATTGTTCTTTGTTCCTAGAGCTTCTCCATGAGGGAGTTCAGTCTTGTTGATATTAATTTGCTTTGTTTTTCAGGAGCAATTGCCATTTAAAGCTATTTGTTAGCTTCCTTTCTTTATTCACTCCAAGTGTTTGACTTGTTTCTTCTTTTGTGACTTTGTCCTGTAAGGATTTTCATGCCTTCTTTTTTTGCCTTGCTTCTCTAAAACACTAATCGTCATCTCCTAAATTACTCTTTATATGTGTGTCCTGAATTATCAACTTCCACCCACCAGACTAAGAAGTACTGTTGTGCTTCCATTGCTCTTACTGTAATTGTACTTCCTTTTCTAGAAAAAAAAAAAGTCTGCTAGTGTAAATAAAGAATGTACTCCCTTTACAGAAGTAGAGCTGTGCCAGGAACAACTTGAGCTTTTAACTGAATCATCTGACCTTAGTTTATATAGTAATGTCCTGGGAGAAGGGACTGATCTACATATTTATATCAAAACCAGACATATTATTAATGTTCAGTAAAGTTAGTCATAAAGAGGAAAGCAACATCCCAAAAAGTTCATAGAAATGTCAGATGTGTATTTAAAAAAAAAAAAAGAAAAGAAAAGAAAAAGAAGAACTGTAGTCTTGATGGCTTGAGAATTGATTTTTTCTCTTTGAAGTAATAACTATCATTTTTTTGGAGGAGAATTGCTGATAGCTGAGAAACATATTTCAAATGCTAGTGTCATACTGAGACAGTTCTGACCACATAGTATGAGATGAAGCAGGATGAGATGGAACTAGGCTGACATTTAATGTGAGTAGCATTAATGTGGGGGTATTTCTAAATACAGCTGTCATCTTGAGCCAGTTCCCAGGGTAGAAGGAGAATAAGAGCAGATATCCAAATAAATCATGGTGTCAGCTCTGTGATGGCATCTCAGGCTTAAGCACAGGCCCAATTGTTAACAGCATGCATGGTACCTCTCTGTTCTCAGAACACTGGAGATAGCTTCTCAAATAGCTATGTTTCCATTTCCACCTCCTTTTCTCAGTGTTTGTGCTAACTTTTCTAACCAGAAATACGGTACACTGATTTTAGCCAATTGTCTCATCTGGATATGATATTCAGAATATTCAGAAAAATGAGATTTGCCAGCTATTGAAAGTGGATATAAAGAGGAAATTAGAACTACCTTGAACATGAGACAATACCCAACCAACATCTACATAGGAAGAAATGACATTTTGTCAGTTGCTTGTCATTCTCTGAAGGGATCCTATATTCTAACAGATCTGCTGGTAGTTGTGAAACTCATATAGGCGTAAGCAATGGTAGGAAGCATCTTCTATACTGATGGCCCAAAGCCAACAGAAGAAAGACTGAATTCATCTTTCATGACTGGCCTTTGCTTGGCTCAGACTCCATCAATGATTCGGAACCTAACCAAGGGGGCAACTGGAGCAATTCACTTGAAAGAAAAATGTCATTAATTCTTTAGTGACTGATATGCTGACTGCAGTGAAAACAGCCACAAAAGTAGCTCAGGTTTTGCAAATAATTTTATGCTTATTCAGAACTAGTACCTGGAATAACCGGAGGAGTTCTTGTCAGGTGGTCAAAAAAGCCTTTTCCCATTTTAAATGCATTCATGGGTCTTACAACCCAACCACTAATTCCTTACTGAAACTCTGGACATTGTTGAAGCCCCATATAGTTATTTCTGACCAAAAACTGCCTTTAAATACCATGACAGCAATGCTGTGCTGTTTCAAATCTTGTCATGTCAATTATGACTGTGCAAAATTAGTATAAAATTTCAGGAAAATCAAACTGGTGGTGCTTTTGCGCTTGTTTTTGGTACGTGTTGGCTTTCTTAGCTTACTCAGAGAAGTTAGACAAAACATGCACAGCCTTCTGCTCTCATCTTTCAGCTATCTTTCCAGCTTGGACAGCTTGTTCTAATATCTGCCCTGGGAGAAGCCCAGGACAGCATTGTTCTAATATCTGCCCTGGGAGAAGCCAGGATGCATCTTTTCACCAGAGCAAGTGGAGTTGGACTCAGGCTTCAAGAAATTATCTTTCCTGAAGTACAGTCAGTATTTTAACAAGTACAGAGTAAAGTCTGAAATTAAGGAAGCTCCAAAATACAGGCCTAATGAAACAGATCTGTCAGTATATCATGAAATACTGATGTAAGACGTTGCCTGGATTTGGAGTCTCAGTATTATTTGTCAAGTAACAGAGCACAACTTTATCTGTAGTGCCTCAGAGTTGTTGTGAAATATTCTGTGCCAAATTCTCATATGATGAAAAATAGCAGAATGTCATGGTTTGCTAACCTATTCAAGATGATAATCTGATCCCTGGAAGGTTTTCATATCATCATAAATTACTCTAACACCGGTATCCTTAAACCATCACTCAGAAAATTAATTTGCCCTAATATGTTACAGAAATATTTGTATTTCCTGTTCTGTCCTTCATGACAAACAAATATCTTAAAATAATCATGTATGTAGATATGCGTATATGCATGTATGTTTGTATGTAGTTATTAAATCTTACAGGTGAACAGTTTTGCACTGTTTTAACAAAATGGAAGGCCTCTTTTCTTGTTGCACAAAGGAAAGAAACCATGAAAATTAAATATCCCAGTGCCAACACAGGAACAGATCCTGAGCTTATTAGGCAAGCTGTAGAAAAAGCAAAAGAATGAGTTTTACAGTAAAATTAGACCACTTTCTCTCAGAACAGCTTAAGTAATAGTGGCTTTGTTATCCAGTTTGTACAGCCCATGTTTTTTGGGCTTATCTTCAGGAAACTCAAACATATATTCTGACTGGTCATCAAAATTCACTAAAAGGAGCAGTAAAGCACAATTACTAGGATGACTTAAAGTGGTTCATTGGAACTGATTTAAAAAATCAATAGAGGTGGAAGCTTAGCCGTTAAAGACCTTGGGAATCAAGGAATCACAGAATTGTTGGAGTTGGAAGGGATAATAATTATTTTTTGGTCATTATATTTGGCAAGACTTAATTTTAATTTCACTGAAATGTGTATTCTCTTCTTGCATGTAAGTTCCAGAAAAAGAGGAATTTGACCATTTGTCTGGAATTTCTAAATGTTTGGCATCCTGGAAGTCCTAGTGATGTTGCCACCATACACAGATTGACTGTCTAGTGCATGCACAGGACCTCCAGCATGATCACAATGTGAGAATGACTGTGCATGAGGAAAATTCCTCAGGATTTTCCTATGCATGCTGTTCTTTCTAGTATGAACGCTTCTGTACATCAGTAACTTTATAACTACATCAGTTTTCCAAAGGCAACGTAGGTAGGAGAAATGACATATTTGTTTTCTTTCTAAGAATTTTATCATCTACTGCTGCACTATTTGGAAGGAGAAAATATGAGCAAAGGATGGTTGCAGAGATAAGTCTAAAGATCAGGATGGGTATGTCATTTGTTTAGTCAGTGACTCAATTCCTCACATGTAAAGAGGAGATAACTCCTCTTACCACACTATTAATTCACAAATTAACCCAAGTGCATAAAAATCTGTTGCAATACTGTGTGTGCTACAAAATGGATACTTAATTATTTCCTGACAGGCATCTAAGGAAGACTGTCTGACTACTTTGACAACCTAAAAGCTGCAGTCTAAGGAACTATTTTGCCAGCCCTCTCCCATTTTTCCAAACAGCAGCACTGTGATCCAGTGTATTGGAAGGTCATCTAACTGGATGGGACTAAAACAGCTGGTAAGTGTCTACATACAACTCCATTTGCTGACCTTTCTATTTATTAAATATTACATAGGAACTTGCATTGCCTGAGTACCAAAAAACCCCTACCTTTGGATTTCCTCTGGAATTGTTTGTACTATCTCACAATCCCTTATTGCTAACATCCTGCTCTAAATTTGGCTCGCAACAAAGATGCTGATACGAGATGCACTAGGCTTTATAGAGAAGTTATCTTGTGAAGAGAGACTTCCTGCTCTGGTATGAGTGTTCCTCAGTGTCTAAATACACACAGTTACCCCAGCTTTTATAGACCCTACTCTGTCCTTGCAACTATGAAAAAATCGTACCAACAAGGAAATGAAAGTAAAATTTTGCAATGTCTAGCAATAACTGCAGCACAAATAACAGCACCAGTATACCTTCCTGCTATGCATTAACTTCAACTCTGCTGGCAAAGTAACAGCAAGTTTGGAGACATAAGAGGAAAGCAAAACAGAGCAAAAGATACTACCATTTGAAAATGGAAGTAGCAGCCTCCATTTCTTCGGGTGCAAGAAGAAATTGTATTAGCTTCCTCTCTGGTTTGAATGTGAATACAAACTTGAGAGGTCTCGAGAATGCTTGCCCTTGTCCTGGTGGGAGATTTCAACCTACTAGATATCAGCTGTGACACAATACAGCTGAGAGGGAACAGTCTAGGAGGTTCCTGGAGTGTGTTGGGGACAACTTCCTGACACAGCTGGTGAGGGAGTTGACTAGGGAAGAAGCACTGCTGGATCTGGTGTTTGTAAATAGGGAAGGACTTGGGGGGGATGTGATGGTTGGAGGTCGTCTAGGGTACAGCAAACATGAAATGATAAAGTTTTCAATTCTTACGGAGGCTAGAAGGGGAGCCAGCAGGACTGCCATCATGGACTTCCAGAGGACAGACTTTGGTCTTTTCAAGAGTCTGCTTGACAGAGTCCCTTGGGAGACAGCTCTGAAGGGAAAGGGAGTCCAGGGAGGCTGGACGTTTTTCAAGGAGGAAGTCTTAAAAGCCCAGGTGCAGGCCGTCCCCACGTGCAATAAAGCGAGCCGTCAAGGGAAGAGACTGGCCTGGCTGAACAAAGAGATAGGGTCACAGCTCAGGGAAAAAAAGAGAGTTTATGACATTTGGAAAAAACGGCAGACCACTCAGGAAGATTATAAACATGTAGCAAAGTTATGTAGGGAAAAGATTTAAAAGGCCAAAGCCCTACTAGAACTCAACCTGGCCTTGGATGTTAAAAACAACAAAAAGAAATTCTATAAATATACTAGTAGCAAGAAGAGGACTCGAGACAGCCTCCATCCACTATTGGATATGGGAGGTAACATAGTGACAAAGGATGAGGAGAAGGCTGAGGTACTGAATGCCTTTTTTGCCTCAGTCTTTAGTAATGGAGTAGGCTGTCCCCTGACTACCCAGACCCCTGAGCCAGCCCACGAGAGGCAGGTCCTGTTTAACAAACCTGATCTCATTCTATAACAAAGTGACCCACTTGCTGGATGAAGGAAAGGCTGTGGATGTTGTTTACTTGGACTTTAGCAAGGCCTTTGATACAGTCTCCCACAGTATCTTCCTGGAGAAACTGGCTGCCCCTGGCTTAGATGGGAATACTCTCTACTGGGTTAAAAACTGTCTGGATGTCCAGGACCAGAGATTGGTGGTAAGTGGAGTTAAATCCAGTTGGCAGCTGGTCACAAGTGGTGTCCCACAGGGCTTGGTACTGGGATTTGTTCTCTTTAACATCTTTATCAATGATCTGGATGAGGGGATCAAGTGCACCCTCGTAAGTTCACAGATGACACCAAGCTGGGTGGCAGTGTCAACCCACTAGAGGGTAGAGAGGCTTTGCAGAGGGATCTGGACAGGCTGCTTCAAAGACCTGCGACCAACAGGATGAGTTTCAATAAGGCCAAGTACTGGGTCCTGCACTTGGGTCATAACAACCCCATGCAGCGCCACAGGCTTGGGGAAGAATGTCTGGAGAGCTGTCTGGTGGAAAAGGACTTGGGGGTGTTGGTAACTGTCAGCTGAACATGAGCTAGCAGTGTGCCCAGGTGGCCAAGAAGGCCAACAGCATGCTGGCCTCTATCATGAATAGTGTGGTGAGAAGGACCTGAGAGATCATCATCCCCCTGTACTTGGCACTGGTGAGACCCCACCTCGAGTACTGTGTCCAGTTTTGGGCCCCTTACCACAAAAAAGACATTGAGGTGCTGGAGTGCGTCCAGAGAAGGGCAACGAAGCTGGTGAGGGGTCTGGAGACTAAGTCTTATGAGGAAAGGCTGAGGGGGTTGGGGTTGTTTAGTCTGAGGAAGAGGAGGCTGAGGGGAGACCTTATCATGCTTTAATAATTACCTGAAGGGGGAGTGTAAAGAGGTGGGGGTTGGTCTCGTCTCCCAAGTCACAGGAGATAGGACAAGGGGCAATGGCCTCAAGTTGTGCCAGGAGAGGTTTAGATTGGATATTAGGAAACATTTCACGGAGAGGGTCATCGGGCATTGGAACGGGCTGCCCAGGGAAGTGTTTGAGGCACCATCCCTGGAGATGTTCAAAAGATGGGTTGATGTAGTCCTTAGGAATATGGTTTAGTGATTTTTGTCAGGGTTAGGTTGATGGTTGGACTAGATGATCTTTAAGGTCCCTTCCAACCTAGACAATTCTATGATTCTATGATTTTAATACTATAAATCAAGGACAAGAGCATGTAAGGTGCTGAGAACTTACAGCTCTCTGAAGTGACTTCTGGTGAGTCTGGCTCTAAAGACTGAAAGGTGTTTGGTACATAGAGAATGAATGATTTTGCAAGTACCTGTTTACTGTAGGAGGTTTACTATATATTTCACACCTACCAAACACTAGTATTCCTCCCACTAACCAATTAGATAATTCAGGAAAACCAGATTTACTTTCTAACTGCTCTACAATGTCTGATTCCTGGACAGAGATGAAAATCCTTTTTATAATTCCTAAAGATTTATCAGGGCATACAATCATGAGAATGTTTTGGGACTATCTGAACAAATACATCATTAGTAAGCATTTAAGTCATTATGATATCTTCATTGTCCAACAGGAATTCAGGAAATGTAACTGCAATGAAAGCACAAAGATCGCCACAGTTCCATTTCAGTGTTTTCTTAGAAAATACACATTGCCTTTGGAAAGCATAAGGTAAACACGCACAAACACATGTACACACAAACATCCCACATCCTTTCTTGCTCCTTTTCTGATTATTCAATAACTAAGACCTATGTTTAACTAGGTAATTGGCTCATTGGCACCAAAAGCAATTAAAAACTAGCTAATATTTTCAGTCAAAATTAATGATGGGATTCCAGGACCCTGTGTATCATTCTGTCTTCAGTGTGTGTTGAGATTTGAAAATCCAGCTGTAAACCTAACTCTGACAAATCACATAGTGATTATGTGAAAGGAAGTGGTCTCAGTATCTTTACAGCTCATACACATGCTTAAGGAGAATGGAGTTTTCTGCTCCCTACAATATGAACAATGGTAACGTTAATTGCTATAAAATATATTAAAGAACAGTTAACTCACAAATTAACTTTAGGATGTAACGATCCAATAATTTTTTCCTTATTTTTCCCCCCTAAATGTCAGAGGAATTGCTCTGAACACCACTTTAATCAGTTTCCTGCTTCTACAATGGGATCAATTTCCTGGCTTGGAAATCGATCAGTTAGATGATGCAGATAATAAATGCATGAATAAATGAGTGGATGACAGAATCCACTGAAGTAATTCAGATCCTGCACAATAATGGCACTCAGCTAAACACCACAGAAGCCCTGAAGTTTTCCATCTGCATATATTGTGGTTTTTTTCAATGGGTAGGATCTTGCAATTATCTGAAGTAAATGTAGTTCCAATGAAATCAATGAAGTTATATCAGTGAAAAACAGATGTGGATCAGGTCCAATATATATTTGGCTAAATGACTGACATGCATCTGGACTGATAAAATTAATTATTGAATTATTTTATTAAATTAAGACCTGAAAGTTTGCCCGTGAGCACGTGTAAACATATGAAAATGACCATGCAGTGAAAAAACAGGGGCAACAGTTTGTGCCACAGATGTTGAGAGCAATACACAAAAGCCATGGGTGTGCACTTACTTCACACAAACTATTTTGTGTACCTGAATGCTCATTCTTAATGAGTAAATATGAGGTCACTTACCTTCATTTCAGAGAGAGAAATCCAGCTCGTGTTATGGATATGGGTGAGAATGTGACACCTATCCCTTAAAACAGCATAGCTGATTTGTTCTCATTCCATATGCTGGCTTATCTCACAGCAATTTTTTATTAACTCAGTGCACCAGAAGGGCCAGGGGTGCTCAGAGAAGCACATGGACTGGGTATGAGTGGAACAGAGTTGTGTGACATAAAGTGTATCTTTCCCTTTTTCCACAGTTTGTCCAGGGACTCCAAGACCTACTCCACCCCCCAAAGCAGTATGCCTTGTTCTTGTACTGCTTTGTCATTATTCATGTTATTTATACACTAAAAAAGCTGGCCTCCTACTTTTTACAAACCTATTAACTGTTCTGATTTCCTATTGTGATTTTCCAGGATTACAAAAATAAGAAAAAATACTCTTAAAAAAGGCAGCATACTGTACACTTTTTGTCTGTTTTCACTGCTTTTTATTATCTTTTCCTCACTACACCAATCATACATGCAGGATTTCAGCTATTGTTATATGCACAGTAGTCTAATTATGGAAGACTAAGTGGTTTCCTCAAGAAAATAGTGACTGAATGACAACATTTGGCTTTATGCTCTATTACCAACATGTTTGGCATCATCCAGAGGCATTCACCTCTACAAATATAGTTGTCTAAAATAAGAAATAATTTGGAATGTATTCTTTCTATT
The DNA here is from genome assembly GCA_004320125.1 of Scolopax mira. Taxonomy (NCBI): domain Eukaryota; kingdom Metazoa; phylum Chordata; class Aves; order Charadriiformes; family Scolopacidae; genus Scolopax; species Scolopax mira. The sequence goes on from BJBW01006312.1 coordinate 42,959, forward strand.
TTATCTCACTTCCTTGGTGACTTGGGCTTACTTGATTGGACTCAATCATCTTAAAGGTCCCTTCCAACCTAGACAATTTTATGATTCTATAATTCTACTGAAAAAAAATCATCATTGAGAGGTTTCAGAGGTGGATTCATTAGGTGGAAGGAGGTGCTCAGGAAAATTTCATATTCTGTTATGTTTTCACTACCAGGTGGTGGGCAGACACCTCACTTTTGGCTTAGGACTGTCTCTGGGGTAGAAGCATTCCCCTCTGTGCTGTACCATCCTTTGCAGTTACACACAGTTTCTATCAGCAATAGACTAGCAAGCATTGGCAAGCACACACATTATTTATAATTAAGGTGATTTCTGAAGTATCTGCACTGATAAGGAAAGATATCAAATGTAGCCCCAATAAAAAAAAGTATTTTTTCTAGTAAGAATGTGTCTAGATCCTTTTAACACTATTTCAGGCATGCAATAGAGGGTATGTCCAGCAGAGAAAAGGTAAAGAGTCATCCACCATATGGTATGGCAGATTAGATTAAGTACAATCTTATCAACCTTCTACTGTTGTTAGAATCAGAGCATAATTCAGCATTATATCCCCGTGCACATGCCTTACTCTGTTTTATGTTAGTAAATCTTGCCTCATTCTCTTTGCATTGTGTTCTTAAGAAGAAAACAACCTGAATGGTATTTGATAATCAGGCTGGATACGCAAAAAAACACAGTCAGGATGAAGTGGGGTGGTTTAATCCTACTCAGGTTATCCTGGATCCATTGTAAATTTGACCTCAGTCAAGTTGGTATTCTTGCACCAGGGGCAATGCTAAGTACAAGGCTGTCTGAATCCAGGCAGTAGAGAAAAGAGTATGTTGGATCCAGGAGTAATGGCTGGATAGTTTCCTGACAGTGCAGAAGGAGTGTAGACTGTAGGGGCTTCTCGCATTTCCACAGCCTCTGCATTTCTAAAGCTGTGGAAGGTTACAAGGAGGGTCCACTCTACATACACAGAAAAATCTGCCATTGAAATGGACAATGACACAATCTTCCTGAAAGGAAATTTAACCAGTGCAGTTTCTTGCTATAGGTATGGCCTACATATACAGATTTAGAGAACTAGACGAATCAAAAATATGTGAATAAAAGCTTTATCCCAGCTGCAGTTCCCCTTTTTCCAGCAAAAGTGACCATTAGCTCCCACTGAAATTGCAAGCTTCCTCACCCACTTTAGGATTTCTGTGGAAGGCAGTGATTTGACTTTATTTAGTAAATGACCCAAGAGTAAGATCTTAAATAAGCTTTCAGCTCTGTGTTTTTCTCTCACTGAAATCATAAGAATGTCACCCAGACAGCTAAGAGAAGCCTGACCTTTGTTTTCTGCTGAATCTGAAAGGCCTTCCTGTAGATAACCTGTATAGAAATACAGTTTGCAGTAGCACAAGCAACTTCTCTTCATTGTTGGCAACTCTTTGGTTTTAATAAACAGGAGAGATTATATCAATCTGCATTTGATATTGTTAATTCAATTGACAACTAGAGTTAGTCAGAGACGTGGGACCACTGGAAGTTCCGGAATACAATGTCTGCACAGAAGTATTATTTTTAGTACTAGTTTAATGCTAACTTTTGTGGAGGGGCAGAAGGAGTTGGTAGCCTTTTGCATTTTATTTATTGTACACAGGAGATAATACTACATAGTCTTAAGACACCATACACACATATTCCAAACACACACATATCCCCAAATCATAAAGTCAAGGACAAAAATAGGTTAGCCTTTCCTGATAGGTGCTCTCTAAGCCATTATGCATACCCATGCTATATTTCTAAACTTATTCCCACATAGATGAGAGCTAGATTGTTAAAGTGGCGATTTCTGTGCAGCTGCCTAGCTTCTGGGAGCTTCAGCTCAAAAAAATTGTTGAAATACCACAAATCCACTGACAAAGTCATGAGAAGCAGGAATACAGAAAAGAACAGAAAAATCAAAGCTGCTTCCTAAGTGCTTCAGGTCCTTCTGAGCTTTGATCAGTTCTTGCCCTTCACTGGGGTGACAAAAACACCCGTTGAGTTGCCTTGCTGTGCCCTACAGCCTTATTTTTCAACTGGAGGCACACTCATCGTAAAGTGTACGGTTTCGTGTAAAACCACAGGAAACTTGGTGGTTTCAGCTATTTTAAGCCTAAAAGTAGGCAATGTTTCACAGCTGGTTTGATTTCAGGAGAACCACAGCAAATGAAAAGAGCTCAGGGTCGTAGCATAAAGCTATTCTAAAGTTTCAGAAGCCACTACAAAGAGCCCCAAATTGACAAATAAAAATAATAATGTCTCATTCCCGTGGTTTTTGGCAGCTAACTTGTGATTTATCAGTACCTGATTACGATCTTGACAAAACAAAACGTTTGCTCGTTCACCTACTAGGCTAGGCTACATTTTTCAGCCATGAAAAATACATTTATTTGTCATTCTCCTATGAGGAGACGTGCTGCACCAAACCACCGGGCAACCTGAGAAGTGAAAGGAAGGCACCAACCCACTAGATAACCCAAACTTCTTCCCTGTTTAGCAGCCTCGTTCTCGGGACCCCTAGTTAGAAATATTTCTAAACTCGAAGCTGGGGTTTATCAGAAGACTGCAAAGTCAGCTTTATTGAAAAAGTTTATGGGCTCTTTTCAGTTAAGTGGTGACTCCAGACCTTTAGGTTTTGAGCCTAAGATGAGCCCCTACCCATACAGGGGCTTAACAAACCTCATCAAAACTTTCCGTTTCTTTTTTTTTTTTTTTTTCCCCCTGCAGCGGGAAGCTAAGCAGAGGGGGCGAGGAGGAAGGCAGTGCACCACCAGACCGTGCACTCGCTATTTCCAGTCCCAAAGCTCAGCAGCCCAAACGAGCCCCAGCTGAAGGCGGTCGAGCTCATTAAGGAGACCCGTGGCTCCCACCCTGACTCCCACCAGACGGACCCCGGAGCCCCTCGGCGCTGCTGCGACGCGGGGTATCACGCCGTTTTCCACATGCTGTCCCCTTCAGCGGCTCCCTCGGTTTGCCAGCGAGCCCCGGTGCCCCGGGACCGGTCGGGGAGCAGCGGCGGCAGCTCCGCCCCGGCCCGGTCCTGCTCTCCCCTCCCCTGCCCTCCCATCCCATCCCATGCCATCCCCGGCCGCCCCAGGGCCGGGCAGGGCGGGCTGCTCTCGGGGGCAGGTTGAGAGCACGGAGAGTGACAGCCGAAGGGAAACCACTGGCCGTTCCTGGGAGCGAGGGACGAAGAGACCTGGGAGAGCTTCAGTACCAGGCAGGGGTGAGTGATACCAGCTCTGCTGCGTGGGGGTTTTCGTGCTCTGAACAGTGTGAAATTAATTTTACTTTATTTTTTTTTTTTTTTGGTCTGTGTAATCCCAGAAGAAGTGTTACTCAAATAAGGAACCGGTGCATAATTTGTGAAGAATGATTTACAAATTGCAGTTATGGGGGGTGAGGTGGGGTAGGGAGGAGAATAAGAAAGTGCCTTTGCTGAAGTGCTGCTCAGCAGTAGCAGGGTGCTCAGGTGTGTCACCCCAAGCCTGCCAGACACAGGTGTTGGTAAAGGCAGATGGTGGGACCCCTCCACTCCTAGTTTGACAGAGCAGTTTGTCCGTGGCAAAGAGTTAGGTGCAGTTCTGCTAGTTGTGTAAAGGGTTGCTGTTCCTCTAGGTTGGATGCTTTTGCTGCAAGTCATGTTGGAGCTGGTTTAAAAGCCAGTACTACGCTTGTTACTGGTCACAAACAGCCAACTTCTAGGTATACTGCATGTGCTTGAAGTTTGGGAGAAGTGGGGAAAAGAGACATTCGGGTCTTCTGATACCTTCTTTTAGATTAACATAAACTCTGCTGGAGAAAAATGGTTTAGGCCTTTCCTGCTGCCTTCAGCTTTATAAACTGTTTCGTGGAATGAGATTGGCTCCCAGTTGCGTTACTGTTATGAGAATGACTCCCCAGTGTGCAAAACTAGGGTGTAAAAAGTGTGCGGTTTTGTAGCTTGTCTTTCCCCCACAGTGGTGGGAGGTGAGGCCTGAGTGGATAAGTGCCTGCACCTGGGATGCCACCAATCACAGCCAGGTGTGGGCTCAGCCTCCTTGGAGGAGCACCATACCATAAATCCCAGGCTCCTTGTCATCTCCCATTTTATTTGCAAAGACCCAAACTCTTTGGCCTAAATTATAGAAATGGTCTTGAATTACTCTTTTGGCTGTGCTTTGGCTGTAAAAGGGCTAGCTATCACATGTGTTGCCTCTAAAAGCAACACACTTTACCTCTGCAGAGGTGCATTGTGTCTGCATAAACAGCTGTGTTCTTGGCTTTTCTTAAAATGAAAGAAAAGGTGTTTGTAGTACTGTTGTTAGGTTAATTAACTCTGTGCTTTTGGGATTCCTTTCTTCTTGTTTGGAGACAGAGAACTATAGTTGCTTAGCTCTTTGTGGACTCAACTTCTTTCAAACTACTTGAGATATCCAACCTTGGATGGGTGTTACTGAAGTGGTCAAGTAGCTTCTTAAAAGCTATGATATCTTGAGGTCTGTTGTTGCTTTATTGTTGTGAAGAGAATTTTAAAAGCCTGCCTTAGTGCTTTATTTCAATGACCTTACCATGTAAATAGCTGCTCTTCTACAGCCTGGTCCAACTTTCACTGAAACCAGTGAAAATCATTCTGTTAACCTCAGTGGTAGCTGGGTTAGCTGTTCTGGCTTGCAAAAGTACTTAAGAGTATTTCCACTGTAGAGACAGACGGGATGGTACAGTTGTAAAAGTCTTGTTACTGCCACAAACCTTTCCAGGTACATGCACACTGGGCAGCAGCTTTGATCTGAGTTGTTTGGTGTTTCCCATAGTGGTGTTCGGTTGGCAGCAGAAGCTGTTGGAGTGTTTGGAGGATTTTTAGTACTTCAGTGAAGGAAGCAAGAATTCTATTAGTAGCTAATAGAATTCTAATTTCCATTAAGAAATCCTCTCCTGCTGCATACTTTTGTGTGTGTGTGTTTTCCTCCCAAAAGTCTTATTGCTGTTGTGAAACTCCTGATATCTTTGAGGTATAAACTTACTGGAGATTAAAAAAAAATATATATATATAAAAATTAGTGTGACCTCTTTCACCAGCTTAGTGAAATTAGTGAAAATTCAAGTCCAAATTTTAATGAAACTGGTCACCAGCATGAACAAAAATGGCTTCATGTGAATGCTTGTGAGAAAAAGGATAAGGTGTATCTCTAAAATGCTGAGGGTGATTCTGGTTGAAGGAACAAAATTCACTGCACTGCAGTTTCTCTGAGTGGGGTGCACATGTCTATGGGCTTTGCCATCTGTAAGGCAGAGGCAGATGAATCTCGCAGGTGCTGAGTGTGATGGTGTGCAGCTGGAGCAAGGGCCCCAGCAGGACATTCATGTAAATGAATCAAGATCTTGTTACTTAAGATGATTTGAAGTAGTACTATGCTCACAGCTGTTCCTCCATCCCTAGTTTGGTGTTTCTCCAGTGAAGGAGAGGGCGGCCTGTCTCTGTCCCCAGTGCACTGCTGCTCTGTCTGCTCTGACACAGGCCCTGTGTGCTGCTTCCTGCATCAGCTGGTGGCTCTGTCTTCAACTTTGGTGTAAGTAGAGATAAATGGCTTGTAGAACTTGGGTTATTTTCAGCCAGGTTGTCTTCTGAGTGCTGAGGGTAACCACTCAAAATGTGGTGTCTCTCCAAGGCCTGGGAACCACTAGGTTCCCTTCCTAGGCTGGAAGTACTGGTATCAAAATGACATGTCTAAAGCACAGAGGGGTTAGGAGCAGTGGGAATTAGTGTAAAGTTTTGTGTCTTCCTAGAAACTAGTCCACTTACTGTCAAGAAAAAAGGTATTGGAATGTATTTTGGGTCTGACTTTTCCAAATAGCCTTCATTAGAGATTTGAAGAAATGTAGAGAAGACTCTGGTTATATAGCAGGATTGGCATAGTCTATCTGGCTGATAGGTTGTTCTGGGTTTTTTTGTTTTGGTTTTTTTTTTTTTTTTTGTCTTTGAGGGGAAAGGCTCTATAAATATTTTAATTATTATTTTTGCTGGGCTAGGATATGGTCTTGCAGAATCTGTGTGATTGCCTCTCCTTGATCTTGCTGCTGGTGAATTCAAGTAAGGAGAAGCGTTGCTGACTGCTGCAGACCTGATGGTGTATTTAAAGAATAGCATGTGCTTAACTGCGTACTTTTTTGGTTGGACTAGATCCAGTTGCAGAACGCTGCCTTTGTTATGCCATTTGTAAAAGGGAAATAATATTTCCCTCCCCTTTGAAGCTTCCAGGAGGCTAACTTGTAAGTTTTGACATGTATCCAGGTGGCTTTTTTGGTGAACGGTGCTATTTAAACACCTAGCTTCTCGGATACAGGTGTAGAGATAAAGCCCTCTGTGACTCATCCCTAGTCTAAGACTGCCCTCTCTTGGACTTTATCAGTTGCTGCACTGCCCGTAGAGGGATTTACAGCTAGAGACACTCTGTGCTTTGTAACTGACCCTTGCTTTTACGTATTTTTAAAAATGTTGGTCATCATTTTGGAAGAAACGCTCGAAAGTTTCCAAATAATTCAAGACACTTGCTGCTGTGTTCCCCTTGGGCAGACAAATCTCGTCTAGATGAATTTTTTTTCTTTCCAGTAACCTCATTCCTTTAGAAACTTGGGAGGCTGATGGCTGACTAGAGATAAACCAGTTTTTCAAAACATTTGCATAAATGTAACAAGGTTGAAGTGCCAGGTTGCCAAAAGGATGTAGATGACCAAACCTTGCTTAATGTTTGGAGGTATTTCAATGCCATAAGAAATCTTGCCCTGTGCTAGTATGCAGTGTCCTAAATCTCCCAGATGATCATATATGACTTTGGATTTTATTCTACTTAAATTCTTCAAGTAACATCTTTTTAGTACTTTGACCAGGGCAACAAGAAGGTATATGAACTGAAAGTTGTCTTTGGCTAAAATAATGCTGAAACGTTTGTTTAGCTTTAACTAGACTAGCAAGTTAGGCTGGTAGACCTGTTTATCCAGTTTCATTCTGGTGCCTAGAACAGAAGATGTTTATTTTCTTTATCTGTCAAGGTTAAGAAGAAAAAATTCTCCCAGGAGATTTAAGGTGAGACAAACTTGGTGTGGTTAGTTTACAGAAAACTCTCCTGTTTTGCTGTTAAAGACTGTCTTGATAGATTTTTGGTGAGTAATTTATTGTTTGTTTTCTGGAAAATGTTTCTGCTGGCCTAGGAGCTTATCCGTTTTATTTTACTAGAATACTCCCATGGAGCATGATTTTTATCCCCCCCCCCCCCCCCCCCCCCCCATTTCAGGCAATATCTTGGGTCCAGAGGAGGTGTTCTTGATCTGATCTACGTTCCATTTTGGCCAAGTCTTGACACTGAGAGTAAATCAACAAGTGGAAGATAGACTTGCAGAAGGGAGATAATCCAGAGCTGTGCTGTAGGCAGCTGGGGAAGACTATTGCATCTTAAATTGTTTCTGCTTAACTTGTTTTCAGGGATATCCTCGCAGAGTTAGCCTACCTATCTTTGGGTTGAGAAGTGAAGAGGGCTAACTTACATCATCTTGTCTGGGGTCGTGTTATTTGTCACTTCTCAATAGAATACTGGAAACTTGAGATCGCCCCAGCACAATCTTGTGTCAGTGTCTAGGGTGGAAAAGAATTCAGACAAGCCTTTGGCTGTCACCTATTCCCAACAGCATTCATCAGCTCACTGAATTGGTATCTGTTGTCAGTTCTGCTACAGCAGTTCCAGTGAAGAATATGCTTTTTCTTTTCCTACAGCAAGGAAAATAATTGATCAACTCTTGTCGGCTCACCAAAGTTGTAATATCCTTCAAAGATGCCTAACTAAAAGAAGGATATTCTGAATTTCTGTGTCTGTCAAGACTAGCTTTTCAGGAGTGAAATAAGTTATCTTCTGTGTTCCTCCTATGCAATGAACAATCTTTCCGTCTATCAAGACTAGAAAACGTCCAGCTTTTGCTTTCTTTGCACAAACTGATGTTTGAGAATGTTCTTTCCAGAGCCTGTAGGGGGTGGAAAATTATTATGGCCTCGATCCATAATTCAGAGGTGCTGGATTTGTAGCAAGCTGTAATAGCAGGAGTTTTAAGAGCATCCTTCTTGAAGATGGTTTTAGATTTTAAGCTAAGGTGGAATAAGTCTTTCAAGATAGTCAGGTGTTAGAAAAAACTATGATCAGAATTGTAACAAGTGCTCTTCTGATTAGATCCAGTCTAGAATTGCTGCTGCAAGATTTGGCTTGGGTTTTGAATTTGTATGTGGGCTTCAGTTGCCTGTAGCTACCATGGTATTTCAGTATTGAAATCGGTTGTCTGTAGTGTTTAACTACCTCACTGCATTTTAAAGACTTAGCCAGCCTGTAGTGATTTATAGAGAGATCTCTGGTGTTCTTCTGATATTTCAGATCCTAGGGTTGTGGCTTCTATAACCAGTAAGGTCTCGGCATGTCTCAGGTGAAGCATAAGGCTAAACTTATTCCCTTGTCTCCCTTCTCTTGCTGGAGAGAAAAATCAGCAGCACAGGAGGACCAGGATGCCCCACAATCTGAGGCAGACTCTGCTGCCCCACTGAGGTGTTGGGTCTGATGTGACTGTGTCAAAGTCCTTTTTTTCAATGCCCGCTGCAGCTTGATGTGCTGAAGCTCCTGCTTTTCAAATAAGCTGCGAAGGGAGGAAGAAGAGGCCATGGCCCCTGCAAGCAAAACTTCTCATACTGCCCAAGTCACTCTTTTAGTCTTGCCCTTCCAGCATTGAACCTCTTGTGTGACATTAGTTGCTCCTCCCTCTGTGTCATTTTTCATTCACAGCCCCAGTAACTCTCTTCAGGGTTATTAACATCTCAGTTTCCACTGCTCCTCCACATCAAGATCCAATCTCGCATAAATGCAGAGAGAGATAGAGACAAGGAGAAACAGGGAGAGGACAAGTTAGGTAGCAGCCCAGTACAGACAGCAGCTGCATGGAGTGGAAGACTTGCTGGGAAATACTGTTATTTGATGTGTCTCCCAGAGTGGTCTCTTTTTCTTATTCTCTTTTGCAGTACAGGGGCAACAAATAGGTGCTTTTGACCTTCTGAAGAGCAGTGTCCTCATAATCTCCTATATGGTGACAGAAGAGAACATCTCACAGTGGTAAAAGGTAGTTTAGTTGGCTGGTGACAGGCAGGCTGCTGTAAAACTCCTTTTTCTTGGTACACCTTGGTATCACTGCCCTCAGGGGCTATGATTTCTGCTGTGATTTGAAACTGCAGGGTTCCTTGTCTGAGAGAGCAAGTAAGGGAGATGCAGTGTCAGTGCAAAGAGCAGCTTTTATGGAAAAAAAAAAAAAGGCAGGTCAGGAGAGGGATTTCACAATGGGGTACAACTACAGATAGCACAGTGAGGTAAAATGCTCACCAGTAAGAGTAGGCAGCTCTTGGCTTCTTGTAGGTATGGACTGATGGCTGGCTTCCTGTACAGCCCCTTCTGTCTACAAGGATGTGGCTGAGCTCTGGCTGCAGTTGTCCCTCAGGTACTGAGGCTGTCTTTCCCTAACCACTGTCAGTACTTCCATAAGAACTAATAACCCTGTCTGTCAAAATGGGATTGAAATCTGGCAGCTAGGTTTAAAAAGGAAGAATAAAACCCAAACCCCATTTGGTAATGGGGGCAAGAAGGACAGCAGAAATGACTGAATCTGCTACTTCTACCTTAACAGGTGTGGAATGTTTAAATTTTTTTTTTTACAGCTCGGTTTTTTTGCCTTATGGAGCTTTTTTTAAAATCTGATGACCTATTTTGATGTCAGATTTCAGGTAAAACACATTAAAAGATATTGGCTAGGAGTTTGCGCGATCGTGTTTCACACATGATATAAGCAAAACACTTCCAAAGAGTGGGGAGTATTTAGTTTTCTCCTTCATTGTCAGCTCTGTCTCTGTGTATCGACAACGCAAGCCACCAAAAGAGGAGTGGAGCCAATGATGTTTGAATCCAATTGACCTGATTTGCCTACTGCAATGAGCCTCCTTTGTCCTGTCCCTGTGTGTCTGGGGCTGGCACAGGGGTCTGGAATAAAAAAAAAAAAAGACTATTTGCAGTGACTAGTGGAGAGCCACATCTGTGATGGTTGACTGGCTGCTACCAGCCAAGTGTCGTAGCCAAGTTCTTCCTGTGCTCTCCCCAAACGAGGCATGAATTTGAACATAGTTCATCATCTTGGCTGCTAATTCTCAGGAATTGAGTCTAAATATTGTTATCGGAGAGATATCCCCTGTGTAAAATTTAATTGAAGTTGGCTAACAGATTTGAAAATAGTAGCAGCAGATGAGATGAACAGATTGTAAAAAAAAAAAAAACCAAACTTGCTTTTTCAGAAACAGCAGAAAAAACCTCTCGGAGCTCAGTGATCCAATTGTAAATATTCTTTTTTTTTTTTCCCCTATACTTTAAGTTAGCTGAGAAATTAAACCCGTTTGATTCTCCTGATGTACAGGCAAATACAGAACCAAGACTGGAAATTTATGGGAAAGTTGGAACATCCTCTTTTCTGCTCGGCCTCTCAAGCCGTTCCCCAAAAGGTGGCAGTCTCTGCTAGCAGGAATGTGTTGCTCACTGGTAGATGGATGCTTTTCCTTAAGGTTCATTCAGTTTTGTGTTCTGCATTAGTGGGGTGTTTTTCCTTCCCCTCTTCCCCCATAACCTTTATCTTTCAAATGAGACCAGCAGCCTGTATATTTGACAAATATTTGTCTAGCACTGTAAATGCATACAGACTTAAAAATGACCTTTGAGTTAAACCAGAGCAGATTCCCACACAAAAAGGAATTAGTTTTAGTTAGGTTTTTTCCTCAGTTGTATAAACAGAAATTATTAGAATGCATGCTATGAATGCTTTGTCTCTGCATCTGTGACTGGGCTTCCACAGCTTTTTTAAATCTTGTTCCCTGAAGACTGCCAAAGGCCTGGACCTGTACTCTCCAGTCAGAAGAAAAACTTCCTGGCTTCTCCAGTGTTTTTTTGATTTGGGGTCAGATCTGAAGAACCCAAAGCTGCCCCTGTGTCATAATTCAGACCCTGTGGACCTGGAACTCTCCACTTAGCAATGTTGTTCCGGTGGAGCTGTATTTTACTTCCCTGTATCCATTCTAGGCTCAGTTATTCATGAGCTACTGGTGGGTCTGATGGCAGTAACAAGCCTGTGGATCCTCTTGCAAGAATTGGCTGGTGGTCATTACAGGACTAGAGGGAATGCAGTTCATACCCCAATGTTTCCCCCATCCTTCCCCATCACATCCTTACACACATGATTTCCTCATCTACTTCTGTAGTCCTCTCCCGGGAGAGCTCAATGAATCTAAGGAAAGGAATGGAAAATGTCTGAAGAAGCAGCTAATTCTGTCCTTCCATTTGGGGACAGAAACACAAGTTTACCTCTTGGGACATGCTCAAAGATGTGTGCTGGTTGTTGCTTAAAAACAAATGGAAAAACAGACTTTCTGGAATGGATATTTTGGACTTAAGAGCCTGGCAGTTCTATTTCGGGCCCTTTTAGAGGTAGGGATAAATTAACAAGAGTATTCTAGAGACAAATTCACTGGGAGTGAGCTGTTCTACTGTGCAGGCACTCTAAAGTAGCTTTGTCTTTAGAGCGTGACAATTTCCACATCAGTCTGGTTGGAATAAAAGGATCTTCATATGAATAATAATTCAAACTAGCATGATAGCAATAGAAATTTCATTTAACTAAACTATTTGTACCAGTGAGTCTGTTCTAGGGCTATCTTCTCCCTTTAAAAAAAAAATGCATTGGATAACAAATTTGATTTATCCTCACTCAAAAATTATATGACTTAAAATGAAAACCTGGATTTTGTTGTGGGGGGTGGTGATGATTTTGTGTAGTTGTTGGTCATTTGATTTTTTTACTAATGGATTTGTCTGACAGTCCCTGAGGAGCTGATGGGTCCAAAATCCAGATGCTTGCCTCACTACTGATTTTCGGAAGAGCATTTGGTTCCACTGTTGCCTGCATTGAGCCTTCACGCAATGGGATAAGTAGCCAAAAGCTGACAGCACACAAAAGGGTTAAGGGCAGCTCCGCATCAGAAGAGGTAGATTAGAACTAGAGAAGATTGTCTAGAAGCCTAGACTAGATTGTCAAAGGCACCAAATATCTTGTGTAGAGCAGCAAATAGGCTTGGGACTTCCTTTCTTGGAAAGAAGCCACTGGGAAAGGATGAACAAAAGTCTTTTGATGAAGATGAAAAGGAATTAGTTGTTTGCTGCTGCTTATAATATGAGATCCAGGGGATGTGAAAAATTTTAGTGAGTTTGAAATTTACAGCAATGGGCAGTGGTTTGTAAGGTCATCTAAGCTGTTGAGCAGAGGGTAGAGGTGCTAGAACTTCGCATTAGTTTAAGAGTTCTGGGTTTAAGGAGTATTCACACACAGGAGATGTGTGAATTGTGTTGACCCCAGCAGACTTGCCTGGTGAGGTGTTACCACGTGCTTGTGCTTGTCCTACGTTTTTCCTCAAGCATCTGGTATTTACCAGTGCTGGAAGCAGGCTAACGTAGACTGCAGAGTCTGCTGTGGCCAAAAGATGTTCCCATCCACTACGGGTGTTGTGATTTTTTTATTTTCTTTTAAATGCCATAATAAATTATTTTCAAGTAGATAAGAACCAGTCTGAGAGTCAAATCAGTGTTGTCTTTAAAGCTTTTCTTTCTTTTTAAGCAATTGTGACTTCTAAGTAACTTTCCTTCTTTTAAAGAAATATTTCACATACATAATAGGAAATTAGACGATCCTATTATTTCACAATCAGTGTAGAATTTGCTTCCCTTTTTTTTTTTTACCCGCCCCCCTATTCTTGGCTTGGCACACTGCAGTTCCTCACTAGAGGCCAGATTCTGGGAGATGAATGTCCCAACTCCCACAGAAAGTTTCCTGGAGGCATTTGGCAGAGGAAAAAACACAATTTTTTTTTCTCTTGGAGAGGTTTTTCCTTTGTTTATGTTTTTTCTTTCTTCTCCTTTTCTTTTTTCTTTTTTTCTCTTTTCTACTGATCACATTCTGGAGCATTTGTTTTGCTCATGTCTTGACTAAACTGAAAAAGGGGGGAAAAAGAAAACAACCGACCAACCCAGCTAGCTGGTTCCTCCCTTGTGGATAGAAGTACAATATCCCTGTTGGCCACGCACACACGTTGCAGAGAGTTACTTAAATGCAGACAAGCTGGCACTGTTGTCAAAATCATTCGTGAAAGTGCTTCCATTAAAGTTTTTCAAAACTCTCCTTTCTTTCCCAGTTAGATTTGTGTTTGTTTTTGTCAGCTGGCAGTTGACACTCATTGAAACACTGGAAACCTACTTGGATAGGTGCTATCTAAGCTTTCTGGGGTGGTGAAGTGGTCAATCTTTCTCCCGAAGATTTTTGGTTTAAGTTCAATAAGAATGTCCCTTCTTTACCAAAAAAAAAAAAAAGACCCCAAACCAGACTAGTCCAGCCTTAAGTTATGAGGCGTTAATATAGTTACATAAGTATACCTTTTTCTTTTAAATTTGTTATAGTTCTATAATCTACGAAGGAATAAACTTATTAATCAGATAAGGAAAGGAATGAATTTTAAATACACATTGCTCTAAAATAGACCTGGAGTTTTAGTTTCCTTGGATCTCTGTTGCAAAGATGTTTGGATCAAAGCTTATTTCTTTAATTGTGTTTAACACAATTTATTTGTCATTATATGCCTTTCATGAAGATTCAAAGACAAAGCTTGTCAGCCATGCAAATATTTTGGTACATGCATTACAGGTTTCTTTTGGGCTGGGCAACTTCTAATTTAATTTAATAAATGAGGGAGGGAGAATCATATTTATAATAATAAAATCACTGTTTCAGAAGAAAAGAGTAGGAGCCTGTTTACTGCCTTCAGTGGGCTTTAGATCAGAAGCAAAATTATCACGGTTATCTCTAATGCCCTTAAAATTATTGTAATAAGCCTCCTTTTCTTCTCTTCAGTATCCACGTGGAAAATCTTGTAATCTCTGCTAATTTTGAGGCAACAGTTTCCCTGACTTTATTAGAGGTTTTCCAGAACTGCGTTAATGAAACAATGAGACATGACAGGTTGGGTGTTATGGTCGAATAATGATCTGCCTTGGAGGTTAATGGCACTTGGCTGGCAGCCTTCTGGTAATAGGCAGTGTGTGCACTCACTGCCCAGGTGTAGCGTTATTAATTCACTTTGGTTTACTCCAGGCTGCACGTGCATCATCGAAACATTCAGCCCTTCATTCTTCAGTCCCAGCATAGCCTGGTGGTTTGAGGAGAACGGCAAGATTTGGCCAAATGAAAGTAATGCATCTCTAAAGAGGGAACTGCCTCCTGGCGGGAGGGGTAGGAGTGGAGCCGCCTTCTTCCTCCTCCTTCCCAGGCAGCAGATCACCCAGTGCCAGGCTCCATCACCTGGTGCATGGCCGTGGCTGGGCACAGACATGTGCTTTGCTGTCCCCTCCCTGGCACTATTCTCCTCAGAAGATGGTAGACTGGGCTGTGCCACTTCTGCTGTACGTCTTGCGAAAATGTCAACTTTGACAACTGAGTCTTGAGGACAAAGGGGTTGAATGGCCGTGGGGAGCCAGCAGGAGTGCAGTCTGATCCCAGGCCTCCTTTTTCCCTGGCTTGCAGGCTCTACAGGTGGATTTGCTTCAGCTGTGGGTGGGAAGGAGCAGGGGCAGAGGCAGAACGGGACAGGACCGCAGGAGGCAGTATGTGCTTCTAAGTGACACTGATGTGGTGATGATGTGTGTCTGTGTCCACCCGAGCCCTGTGTGCTCACAAGAGTTACACTTTTTGGTATTTGAATGGTTGTTGTTACTGCAAGTTGAGGTAACATGAATAGCATATTTGTCACTAGCTCAAACCTGGGGGTGGGAGGGGAGGGCATTTTGTGTGGCTGAGGTGAGCTCCTTCTGGAAGAGGAAAAATGCCAAAGACTTGAGAACAAACTGTATATATAATTTCCTTAAGTTACAATTAAAATCCTCCTCCAAATCCTTTTGCTACAGTGAAAATAAGAAAACTGAAACCAAACCACCTACTCATTATTGCATTAACACAGCCAAACAGGCCTGAGGGTATGAAGTAGAGCACTGAGTACACACACTGCTGGGTGGGAATGACGCAGACACCACTGCCTGAAACTCTGATTTTGTGAGTTACTTAACAAGCCCCAGCGCTGCCCTGCATCTGGTAGAAAAAGGCCCAGAAGAGCAAACTCAGATCTGATTCCCACCTGATAAATTTTGCTTGTGGGTCAACAGGCTTGGGACCCCAGCATTCATTTCAGACACTGCAGGTGTGATCACACTGAATATGTAAAGAATCAGTATTTCTGTATTTTGAATCAGTTGCTTAACTAAAAAATCACTTCCAGTGAGAAACACCTCCACTGTTTGTAAACAAGGGGATACAGTAGTGCTGTGTATTTGGTTTGATGTTTGTCTAGTAGAGTCTTTTCTTCTTGTGCTGTGTTTTTTGTTTTATTAGTGTTCAAAATAGGAGAGTTTTTCTTAGCAGTTGTATAACTAGACTCTGTGGTGAAGTTGTCTGGTGATAAAAATAGCCTCTTACATGGGAGGAGAAACTATGGATTTATAGTGTAAAACAAATCCCTTAAATGTGATCCAGAAAAGGATAGACAGCTATTTTGGAGTGAAGAATATTAAAATACCATAACTGCTTTATAATACCTCCTGGCCCAGTTTTTTGTGCTGAAACTTCAGTTCCTGAAAAGAGTCAAGGTATCGCTCCTGTGAAACTGCTGCTGCAGTTCTCCAGAGGCACCGATGTCTGAAGAGGAGTCCCTACACAAAATCTGCAGCCTCACCACATGGGAGACCAGGTGTGCCGTGGGATGGAGGGGGAGCTCAGGAAATCAGAGCTCTATTTCTGGCTTGGTCGAGGACCTGGTGTATGACCTGGGGAAAGACACTTTGCCTCTCCCTGCCTGTGTTTCCTTTCCTGTTTATATAGTCTGCACGCTCTTCATGCAGGATTAACTCTGTGGTCAGAGTTAAATGTCTACTTCTCCTCATCTCTGAAGGGCTATGGCCCTTAACATCTGCTAGTGGATAAATGAAGAGATGGGAGGTCCATCATGACCCTGGTGTGGGATTTACCTGTGAACAGCAAATGTATCTGCTTCTTCCTGAACCACCTCCTGAAAAATAGGTGGTTCTTTCTGTCATGACTGTTAAGTTACGTTTTCCCTGGTTAAATTGCCCTGATCTAAGTTCCAGAGAATTATTAATATAATAGCCACCACTTTTTAGAAAGAAAAAAAAAAGTCAGAGTGGACTTGAGAAGATAGGGTGTTGAAACAATGATTTGTTGCATATAGATCCCTCTTGACAATTAGAGTACATCATGAAACATACTTATGGTATGGAGTAGTGACAACAATTTATATGTAAATAAGTATAATTCAGAAAAAGAGTAATTTGTTAGGGGAAAATACATCACCAGTGGCCTGAGATAGGTGAGGCTGCTGCATGCCCAGGTCCAACCAGCAGCGAGGCTGACAATGTGTTCCCAGAGAGAAAGAAGTAAAAGCAGCATCCTGCTCCACTCTGGCTGAGCAGGATAGAGGTCCTCTAGCATTGGTTGGGTGAAAATAGATATATATTTTTGGCCCTGGTCTCCAGTAGCCAACTCCCCCATGTTTTTGCCCCTGAAGACACCCCTGGCCTTCAAGTTGGTTCACCTCCTCATGAGTTAGCACTCGCACATTCACTCCATGGACACATCAGCCCTCATACCCATGGTTTGAGGCCGGTAGCTGAACTCAAAACCCCATGCATAATAGAGTCCCTCACCCAGAAAGAGAGTTGAAAATTAATTTAATAAGAAGATAGAACAGTGTGTGGCCAGACAAATGGACCAAACACCCAACTGGTTATACCTGAACGGCATTTTATATCCCCTTACCTGTCTGTTTTCCCACAATTGTTCATTCCCCTATCACCTAAATCCTATCTGGGCTTGTGGAGATTGGGTTGTGGTGAGCTGATGGATCCTGTGATGGGCTTGGAAATCACCAGGGCAGGATATTATTTTGGCTTCCCCTCCTGCTGCAGTCTCTCTGTGCTCATTAGGGCATATAAATCTTTTTTATCACATAACCTAACACTCCTGAAGCTTTCTTTTTGACTTCATAAATAGCTAGGAAAATGTGAGTAAACAGGAAAACCCAAATCTCTAGTTGGCTAATTGATGGTCACCCAACATGCTTAATGCCTGAGAAATGCATGCATTGTACCTGTCGAAACCATATAGTGTAAACCTAAGGCAAAACAACATTGCTACTTTTTGTTATTAGTGATTCATCTCTTGCTTGCTATTTTTT
Organism: Scolopax mira; assembly: GCA_004320125.1. Taxonomy (NCBI): domain Eukaryota; kingdom Metazoa; phylum Chordata; class Aves; order Charadriiformes; family Scolopacidae; genus Scolopax; species Scolopax mira. Next base: position 60,399 of record BJBW01006312.1, read on the forward strand.
TTAAACATCATTCTTCAGACTTTAAGTACAAAGCCCTAATTAGTAAGATAGATTGCAGATACGGTAACTTCAAAAACAGAAATCAAGCAATAAACCCTGAAGCAACATAACCACATCTCGGTTGTCACTAGCTTGTTGTAGAGGCAATAATGACACACGGAAGTGAATGGCTTCGTGGGAAGATGAGATAGAAGGCATTTATGAAGGTTAACACAATTTCTGCACAAAAATTGAAGGGCTTTATCTGATGATGTGGGTAGCAGACTCCTGGTTTTGTCCTTGTGGCAGGTTAGGTTGCTTATCCTGCTGGTTCTTTGTCAGGCTGTTGTCTGTAGCTAGGTGAAACTAGCAGGTTCCCTCTTCCACATCTTATTGTCTAGTTACCAAATTCTTCTACAAGCTACCAGCCTTCTTGTCAGCCTGGGCCAGTGTCAGACCTGAAAACAGGTCTGCTTTCTACCCTCAAGTTTTGTGGAAATGGCTTCTTTTGCAAACAAAAAAGCAAGCTGTAAGGAAGGCACAGATCGTGAGTCTTTCTCTTCTGTGTGATGCTGGGTGGTGGCTGCGTGTTTAGGACAGAGCAGCCTTCTATGAGGGGTTGCTTCTTCAGTTTGAGCAGGCTGAGCACAGGGCTGTGACTGGTCAGAGGTCGTATCAGAGTTCCACGTGGAAATGCAAAGGCATTAGTTGACTGTGAGCCAAAATCAGATAGTGTCTTGGGTCTTGCCCATGCTAAAAAAAAAATTGCACAGCCCAAACTACTCCAGAAAACCGTGTTTTATGCAACACACAAATACAGTTGAACCGGTACTGCTAGTGTTGTGGTATTTTATATTAGAGTATCTTTCCCATTCGTTCCCATATATGAATAGATAAATGATGCTGGTAGAAGATGCTTAAATAAAGCTGCTTCCATGTTGCTTTACATGGTCTCAAACAAATGCACTTTCTCACTGTCATGGTGACTGTCTGGTAACTGGGGAGGACTTTGTGTGATGGCACTTTGCGTGTGTGTGTGTATCAGTGCGTACAAAGCCTAACTGCAGTCAATAGATTTCCACGTGACTGATAACAGAAGGAGTCTTTAAGTGAAACCCACCTCAGATATAGTGATCCCCCTGGGCCTTCGGTGGGAAAGGAGCCGGCTGTGCTGTGCGGGCAGGGAGTCAGCATCTTCAAGGAGCTCTGAAAAGGGATGAGCGAACGTGAGGATTGGGTCAAAATGGGCTAGTTGGGGAGGAGCGTAAGTTAGGGTCACAAAATTTGTCCCTGAAACATAATCTGGAAGGATAAAACCATATAAATGATAATGCTTTGAGGCACAAGGGAAAGGAGGAATGGGTTAAACAGCTCTTCTGTTTCTTAAAAAAACCACCAAAAATCAGCAAAAAACCAAAAACTAACCCCTTTAATTTTTTTACTGAGACTGTTCTCCAGGTGCAAATGCATAAGAGAGCAGTTAGAGCTACTCTGTGAAATGCCCTGAGCCAGAAGCCTTCAAATGGGAATTAGTTATATTGTTCTGAGCAGTTGTAGACTACTCTACATATATAGATACATACATATACATATATAAAATACTACAATGTTTACCCTTGGAGAACTTGTTATCTATGATTATCTGGTTAAAGCAACAGCACTTCAAAGTGAAAATAAAACATAGATAAAGATATTTTTCCACCGGTGACCCTATTATTCTGTTCTATATTTATTATTCTGATCAGGTAGCTTCTAATTTCTTTTCCCTTCTTCTGATAAAATAATTTGTAGGTTTAATTGAGGTTTTCTGAACTGAAAACTGATGCCTAGCACTTTTTTCTTTTCTCTTTTTTTCCCACGAGAACCTCTCACTTTGTGGTTGCTTGAGGAAGTTGACTTAAGCAATTTAAAATGTAGTCGTGGCTTATTTAGAAAGAAACACTGGCCGTTAACACAAAAATATATGCCTAAATATGCTAACAGGTGCAAGAGCTTGTCTAATCACATGATGGCTACAGGAAACCTATTAACCATAGTGTTTGGGTTAAAGACAGGTCATGCTGATAATTAAATACAAAAAGTCAATTTTTTTGCTATATTTTTTTCTCTTTTTTTTTCCCCTCTCAGTTTTCCCTGCTACTCCCCATGCTTACAGCTGGAAGTTGAAAATTTCTGTGTTCTAGAGTTAATATGAAAGGTTGTGACACTGATTAAAATCAGTGACAGTCATAGCTGTAGTAGGAACAGAAATAGATGTGTGAAGGTTAAACAGATGTCAGCGTTCATTATGAACTTTTGAGCTCTTTCAGGTTTCAGGTCACAGCTTCCAAATACTTTCTACATACTGCTAAAATAAAGCTCCTGAAAGCATGTATTATGAAAAATCTCAAGTTATTGTCCCACTGGTTAGAAATTTCCGTTCAATCTAGAGGCCTTAGTAAGGCACCATTTTGGTTTTGGTTTTTTAGGGATAGCACTCTTTTTCCTCGGAGAGAACACACACACACAAAAATATCTTTGGAGTAGATTTCAAGTTAAAAAATTAAATAAGGAGAGTTCATCTTCTATACTACCTATTCTATCAGGTCTATAGTCTGAGCATGTATGTGTGTCTATAGCCCATCTCAAAGCCCTCTAGCAGCAGGCAGGCGAGCCCCGGTAGTAACATCTTTAGCTGTGATCCCAAGCATTTCACACCCTTGACACAGATGCACTTGCTGGTTGAAGCTCTGACGTGCAAGGTACCATTTTACTCTTATGGTTGTTTTTTTTTTTTTTCTTTTCCCCCCTCTAGTCATGACATGGTAGAAATTACCTGAACGCTGGTGCCATCTTGCCACTGTGCACAATATGGAATCATCAAAACGTATTTATGAAGCTTGCAACCATGTCTGGGGCTGAGCCTAGTGACATTTCTGTTTGAAATCTACTTCCTAAGGATGTTTAGGAAAAAATCCCAAACAGCCTTCTCCAGCATCAGTCCTTTCCTGGCAGGAAGCACATATGCCTGTCTACAGCAAAGGCAGTACTTCCAAGAGGTTAGGTCTGCTGTGTCTGTAGCAGGGCCAGTCTTTCAGCAGCAAACAAGATACAGGTGATTCTGTCCTGCTAATGGAAACAGAAGCCTTCTCACAGTGCTCATCTTCCCTCATCTCCAGCAGGGCAATGCGATGTGGAGAGCAAGATTTTTTTATTTTCCAAGATGCCTTCTGACATAGCCGTCAGGTGACTTCATCCCTGTCCGACTTCTGTCTGCTAATGACAAAACTCTGCACTGTCAGCTGTCGGTGTTTAAACCTCCACCTGCAGTTCAAATGTCTTGATTAGTTAGACAGCTCGTGCTACTGTCTACACTTTGAAACTGTATAGTAGGTAGAACTTCCTGGGTTTTCCCCTTAGGATTGTAACTGTCCTACGTCTTTCAGTATTATGCTGGCAAGTTGATGGTGAGGTAAAATTAGTTAGAAAATCTGAAAGTTAGATACCAGTGCAAAATCTGTAGATTTTTATGCTTCTCCTGACGCTTCTTACATGCAAGGTGGGAGCATGTGACCAGCAGCTCAGTAATGTTCTAACACTTGTTGTCAACAAAACTCTTACAGTCTCGTATTAGAAGCCATTTCCCCAGTATAAAAACGCAAGCGCAGTAATGCAGCAGTAGTCACCTAACCTCTGTTTAACTGCTTTTCTTCTTTGAACTGTCATATAAGGAGTCTGAAGTTGCAAGTGCTTAACCTTAATGTTGGTAAGGAGTGATGATGCAGCAATTATGGGATTGAACTCGGTTTGTTCTGCCACAAATTTCTGCTTAGCCTTTGGCAGGTTCCTCAGACTTTCAGGCTTTAGAGCACATCATCCTTGGCTGGCAAGCTGTCTTAAAAAATAAAGATAATATGAAAAAACCCTGCCTCATAGTTGAGTGTCTGTGGTTCTTCCTACCTGACTTGTCACCCACTGACATCTCAGGAACTCATCTGATTGTAGAATAAACCTTTATTATAGAGTCCCAACTCTTTATTATAGTTGTCCTGACTATAAAGTTTTCTACTACTGTTTTAGTAAGCAATCATTTTTCTTCTCCTGTTCCTTCCTTATGTTGTTTAGACACTCTGCTTTATATAAGCTTGGTCTGTTCTGATTATTTTTAAGACTTCAGTATTTTTAAGCATTTTCCTAACATACTTGCTTTCTACCGTAGGTAAATAACACATGTCTATGGTAGGTATCTTCAGAATATTCCCTGGAGACTGAACTAACATGTTTATTTCTCTAGAGTCTCCATATCCTACTTGCGGTCTCTGCTTGAAGTCGCAAAACCCCCATCCAGATCTGCCCACTCCTGATTGCATTTATTTTTAATTGAGGAGCTGTAGGAGAAACTGTAGATAAGGGGGCAGAAGAGTGACTTAATACTGTGACAGCTTGTTCTGCAGTAGTCTCTCATGTCACAAGCCCATTACCATATTTGACTGGAGAAACTACTGTGGAAGGTATGGGGTCTACATTTTAGTAAAGGCAAAAAGAAATTATATTTTGTGCCATGTTTATATCAATGGTGTAAATGTAACTTTTGTTAGTTGAAAATAAGGGTGGTAACACAGTTATCAGAATACTGTATCAGGAGCTAGAAATAGGGCTGATCCAGGCAAATGATGGGTGGAAAAAAAAGTATTTGCATTGCAAAAGGCTGCACAGTTCTCTGCTGCTCAGCACAGTCTTGAATAAAGCTACAGCAGATGCAGTGACATTAGATCTGTTCCTCAGAGGTGGAAGCCACTTTCGCTTGCAAGTGACAAGTCTTGGAGGAAGCAAAAAGACTTAATCTGTCTGCATTTTAAGATTGTCTTTTCACTGAATTTCACTGAATTTTTAGAGTTGGAAGGGACCGTAGAGATCATCTAGTCCAATTCCCCCACTGAAGCAGGATTGCCCACAGCTAGAGCATGTCACTCAGATCTGCATCCAGGCGGGTCTCGAAAACCTCCAAAGAAGGGGACTCCACGACCTCCCTGGGCAGCCTGTTCCAGGGCTCCGTCACCCTCACTGTGAAACAGTTTTTTCTCATATTTGAATGGAACCTCTTAAGTTCCAACTTATGCCCATTACCCCTCATCCTCTCGCTGTCAACTGCTGAAAAGAGTCTGATTCCCTCTTACTTCAAACCACTCTTTAAATACTTATAAGGTCTTATAAGACCTTAATAAGGTCTCCCCTCAGCCTTCTCTTCTCCAGGCNNATCATCTTGGTTGCCCTTCGCTGGACTCTCTCCAGTAGCTCCTTGTCCCTCTTGAACTGGGGAGCCCAGAACTGGATGCAGTATTCCAGTTGTGTATTCCAGTTCTTCTTATGTAAGCTTTAAAACGACTTCTGTCTGCAACAACTGCAGCACCTTGGAGGCAAATTGGAGGCTAAAAACCAGCAGGCCCTTTGTGCTCTTGCCTCCTTGAAGGCAATGCAGCAAGTCTGAATCGTCCTGAACCAAGGAGCCTTATTACCCTTGTGAACAGAGGTGCTGTGCTAATACAGAACAGCCAATATAAATGGTGAAGGGCTCATAATGTATTTGCCCTCCTGGAAGAGGGAAGGTATTTTGTTACAAGGTGCACAATACAGCTTGGTTAAGCAATGAATGTGAGCCAAAAGGCCTGGGGCAGGTGATCATGTAGATGTTTGAGACACTCAGTGAGCCTGAATGTGGCCATCTGCATGGGCATGAATCAAGTTCACCTGGTTCACTGAATGTGAATTCAGGATTGAGACATGACTACTAAAAGCAGCAGATGCATCATAAGATACTAAAGCCAAAGTACAAAAAGTATTTGAACATTGCTATGGGTCTGTTGACACAAGAAAATACCTTTGTGCTCTACTGAATCCATGCTATTCCACAATTGGAGGCAGAATTGAAAGCCATAGATTTACAAGATCAGTATCTGATGTCCTTGGTCCCGTTGAGCTGCTATTTTGTTGGCATTACCCAGTAAAATATTTATCTTCTGGAAAAAAAAAATTGTTTTCATTTCATCTCTAAAATACCAAACTTCCATGAGTTGGGATATATGTTTGGAAATAGAAAAACACTAAATAGGTAAAGAGACAGAGCAGTCTAAAATACCTGACTTGGAAACAGGTTATAGGAGTTGCTTCTAAATTGGAATTTGGGTGTGGTTCTCGCATCCACACTTCTTTTGTGTTTAAAGTTATAGCAGGGTCACATAGGTATTCATCTTGTCCTGTAGATACACATAACAAAAATAGCTTGAGAAGTATTTTTCTTATTTCACCTTGATAGCTGCATTTGGGAGAAGAGTTTAACAATGTGCTCTTCAAGTTTGTGGCCTTTAAACACTCACTGTGAATACTGAAGATGGAAGAACACTTTTACACTTTATAATGAAGAATATTGCATTCAACATTTTAGTCTCTAAATACCATGTCATATTCAGAAATGACTGATGCTTATTTTCCCTTTATTCTTAGAGAAACTTCCTCTCTGAGCTACATTGGAATGTCATGCTAGTGTAAGGGATAAATTTCAGTCTCACAAGCAGAAGTCTGTATTACTACATTTTATATTTTAGCTCTAAATGAAGTATAATAATAATTAAAAAAAGGCTTGTATGCTTTTCTGACCAGAATGGAATAATTCTTTGCTCAATTCTTCCATGGTTATGGCAAACCAGATATGAAGACATTCTAGTATCAGTAAACAAAAGAGTAGCTAAACCAATTTAAGTGGTTTATAGTGTTGAAATACCTTGTAAGATACGAGGATCCCCAGTGGGTGCAGGAGTGAACAGTGTCACTCTCAGGCATGATCTCTCCCCATTCCTAGCAAACCATAGTTACAGTCTGTGAATTCAACCCTGAAAAATCTTGAACAGAACCAAAAACTCAGGAGTTGAACATTGCAACCCCCCTAAATTTAAAAGAGGAAGTTAATGTTCATACTTGATAAGAAATAATACAGTTTTAAAGTAGAGCTAGTAGGTCTCTACAATAACTTAGAGCTTATTTTTCACAGGACACATAGGAGAGAGTTGATTTGGGGGGATGGGAAGGAGGTAAAGGAATAGCTCTGGTGCTTTTACATCCTTTCATCCTCCATTAGCAAGGTTATGTAAATGACCTAATGAATAAAAACAAGGACAGTTTTATGGAGACAAGGTACCCATGGATTCAATACAAGACAAGCACGCCTCTAGCCATGAACTGTGATTCGGTTGAGCCTGCGTGATAGGATCACTTTTGACAAAGAAGAGCTCATGTTCAGAAAAGATGTGAAGAACTTGGATGTGAAAGAGGGGAAGAATTTCAGCTTGCTTATTTGCCAATAAATGTTAAAGTCTGTGACACAACATTATTACCTGCCTGGCAGTTTCTTAGCAATATTAGAAGTTCCCTTACCTATTTCCCTTCTTAGCTTTTTTTCTCTGTTAAAAACTTACTTTCAGCTGAGGACATGATCTAAATCATATCAGACATTACACGGGGAACTAGTTCACACTCTCACACTCCAGATAGAAGAAACCCTGATTCTGATTTTGGGAAAAATATGCTCCCAAAACCCACAGAGCTATCAATGTCATTGGGAGTCTAGTCTGGGTTTTATCTGGTATGTAAAGTATGAGAGCATGAAACCAAATAGGCAAAATTAGCAATAAATTAGCTAGTCCAAAAATCTTTCATCTTCTTTCATTATGACCATTTGTGTTTTATCAGGCCTTTGTACGTCCCACCAAGACCAAAGGCAGGCCCTTCCTTAGGGCAGTTCAATGGTGGCTCTGAGTAGCCAGGTGTAAAAATCTACCTCTTGTCATTGCCAATAGAGTGAACCAGGAGAAAGACTGACCTTTGAAGACTAAAGTTTGGGTCTTTTTAATGAATATGTTCCCAAAATGCATATAAATTCATATCTTGAGAAGACACCTCTTACCACTTAAGTCTAGAAAGGGAGGGACCTTTTTGGTCTCTAGTTTATCTATGGTAATTGCTGTCCATTATATGGGTAAAAAAGGAGCATACCAGAAATTGTGACTCTTGCCGACACCTCAGGCAGTTGAGCACACTAAGTGATAATTATGCTCCTTGCAACAGGTTAAGCCAGATGTTCAGGAGCAGCTGCTGTGGACCTGTTAGCAAAGTTAGCTGTTTGCATGGTATGATGGAGTGATTCTTGGCACTTTCTAGGGAAAGAAGGCATACAATCGAGGGGATATTACATTGAATGTAAGGTGTAACAACGTGTCACGATGATAGGAATGTATATCAGTAGTGGAGAATGGAGAATCTTGAAAATGATGGCAGCTCTCCAGAGGGTAGAAAAATATCTCCTGGGCATCATTACTCAGTGATTTCTGTTCATCAAAAAGGGCCATAGGAGTGACATCTGGATCTGTTTCAAATAGCCTAGCTCTGGATTGTGGGAATATAACCTAGAGGCTTTTCTTCCGCCACGGTACTCAAAATTCAGGCACTTGGTATTTCTTTGCTAGCAAGTTTTGTGAGGAAGGGAAATGCAAGATTACAGTGGAAAGTCACAGGAACGTTTCCACTGTCACAGTGGAGAGGAAATGCATGGTAATCTTGGGGCTAACATTTCTTGAACCCTCATGTACTTATGTAGTTCCTCTGTTTCTCCATCATAAACATTGCAGAAGCATCTCGGTGTTTGTAGAAGCACTTGCAATGATGATCACATGCTATTATAATGAGGATTCTATGAGTTTCCCGTAGATAATTGGTGCATGCAGGGAAATGTTTTGAAGGAGCTTTAGTCATCTTTTCTAGCTAATGGATTCAGAAGCCAGTTTTACAAACTTGTCTTAGCGGATAGGAAAATGTAATGAGTTTTTGTTTCCTTTGCATTTTGTACCACGCTTGAAAATGTTCTGAATGGGATGGGTTTGCATCTGTAAGTATGCTTGAACAGGACATATTGTCTTAATTGTACATTTACACAGATAATTCTCTTGTGTTTCGTCATCTCTGAGAAGGGTAAACAATTCTCTCTGTCCGTGAAATGCATCTCTTCTGTGGAGTCTTTAGGAAAACTGAGTAGCACAGAGAAGAAAATATGTATTTATACCTTCTTTTTACAAATATAAAACTGAACGTGGACAAGCCTTACGTACTTTGCAGTGTATCTGTAACTAAATTCGATATAATTTAGCTTTAAGTATGTCTGAGATTTAGGTAACTGAATTGTCAGCGTTTATATATGCAAAACACTCGATACCAGGCATCTGCTTTCAGAAGCCCAATGTTGACCCGACTGTGCGTCATCATGACCAAGACCGGTTCCTCACCATGGGAAGTTTTAAATTCCAGCACCCAGAACCTGTAGTCCTAACGTTTTCACTCAAAGTACGTTCGAATGAGATCCTAAATCTCAGCCTTTGGTATTCATGTACGTGTTTGCACATGAATGATCTTACATAAACTGGCATTTGTGTGCTTTATTGCTTCACTTTTCTTAGGTAAATGCGTATGAGAAGATATGTGTGCTTCTAGGAAGAGCCCATTAAGAACTTCTTATCAGGGCTAAACTGCCTCAGGGATGCTGGGGGGCTGATAGCGTTTTCTGTCCTTCAAAAGTCTGCTGCTAAAGGGCAGCTGCATAGAAAAAAAACAAGGATGTTTTACCCATTGCTCACTGGAGAAACATAAAGTTCAGCTTTTCACGTTGTACAGTGTTGGGTTTTTTTTTTAATGAAGAAACATATGGTAGGCTGCTTGCGCTGGGGAAGATGTTCTTTTCTGCTTACTCATCCTAGAGGGTTTAGTCTGTTGTGTTTTTTTGTTAGAAGCATAAACATTGTCTAACCATTAGAGAGACTTTGTCTGTGATCAGATCTGCTGATGTTAACGTTTCCTTTAGGAACTAATAAGAACACCTCAAGAAAAAAATGTTTTTATATTGAGGAAAGATTGTAGAGGAGAGCAAAATATACACAGATAATAAAAAAATACACATCCATAAACAAGTATGAAGGGTGGATGGGTGAGAATGTGTAACAAAAAGCTCCAAGAATCAATTAGATAATATTGTGATGTTCTTCTTTTGTTGTTAAACTATATGCTCTGTTTCATAACATTTTTGTGTACTAAGTAACTTTGGGATGTGTATACCCTTCAGGTCTGAAATCCTGCCTGAAATGTGTGTGTGAGAACATGTCTTTTTTCCCCTCCTCAGTTATATCTACTACACTGTGTAACCCTATATATTTCCTACTTCATAAATATTCTACCTTTAAACTCATCCTTTTAGAAACAAGCAGTTGATAGGCGAGATGGTAGTTTGGGAGTTTCAGTGATGAGTTTTGTTCTATTTCTACATGTGTGACCTCCAGGATACGCTGTATATTTGAAAAATTTGTGGAATGAACTTTAAAACTTCTATTAAACAATAGCTGTAACTCAGAATCCTAGAGTAATAAACTCTTATTTCTTGTTTTCCTAAGGCTAACAACTGGGTCCCTCACAGTTTAGGACAGTTTAAGGTCCCCATCCTACGTTTAGATCAGTGAAATAGGCTCCCTGTTATTTCATGTTTCTGTTGAATTCAGAAAGTCTCCAACCTGAGCTCAGACTGCTCTGTCTGAGAACATGGAACAGAAGAGCAAATGAGATGGTAAGGGTTAAGCATGAAAAGTAACCATAACAATAATGTGACCTTTCCTGTTGGTGGGCTGTGGACTATCGTTTGTTCTGCAAATTGTTTTGCTTGTCCAAGCAATGTATAGTTGTTAGTTTTGAAATGGAATTGAGGCACATTTACTTAGCTTTGTTTGTCTTTGCTCGCTTTGTCCCCTGAATTTCCTTCAGAATGATAATGGTGGTTTGTCCAGAATATTTAAAAACTACAAGAATAGCAGCTGGGCTGGGAGATGGTGAAGGAACATCTGCAAGAGCTAGACCTCTAGATGAAATTCAATATTATAACTTCACAGGGGCAGCAAGTCCTTTAGCTTGCTATGAGAGGGTTCTGCTAACTGCCCTGCATCAATTTGTGTCCAGGGTGATCAGCATGCCGTGCTGTGGTTTGTGTGGTTGAAATGAATATGTATTAACTGATGCTTGTGGACTCACTCCTGCCACTATTTATGATTACAGTTTGGGAACTTAGCTGTAGTGACACAAATGCCAAAGATAAAATGTGTTTCTCTAGCAAATAGGGGGGGCGCTATGCCCTGTCCTTGGGAATGCAAGGGAAAAGGGTTGTCATGAAGCTGTGATGCTTCAGTGTCTAGTTAGAAAGTGTTCCAGTCAGCACGCTTGATGATTATCTTGTGTGAATTGCTGGTTTTGTTGATGCAAGGAAAGATGGGCTGGGCATGAAGAGGTGATCAAAAATTGTCTAAAAGATTCATATGTAATGCTTAAGCCGCAAATAAGCGCACAGTGTAGTGAGAAAGCACTGCTGGTGAGTGGTAAGTGCTTGGGAGTAGAAGCTGATTTAAATACTTCCACTACATTGTCATCCTGTGACTAAAATTCATCTTTTTTGCATCATATTATTTATACCTATGGAAATTTCTGTAAAGTCGCAAATAGTTTCAAGGTTCCATCCTCGTAGGTAGTTTGAAAACAAGCAGGGAGAGAAAATCCCTGCACCAGAGAGCTTCAAATCTAAATGGACCTGTGAGGCAAGAAAGAAAGAGATGCTACCCCCATCCTCCTTCCACCCTTCCTCCTTTGGTTCCTCTCTGTGCAACTACAGAGTCTCCTTCCTTTCCATGGTCATTACTCAGGAACCTGCTGTCCCCTGTGCAACACACCCTCTGAATTTCAAAGTATAGCATCAAGTCAAACCTTCATGACCTTCCTGAGCACCCTCAGAAGGCCTGCAAACATCTGGTGCTAAAATGAGGCAAAAGTTGCACTGTGGGTTGGCCAGAATGGTCTCCTTTCTTAGTCCTCTTGCTGAAACAGATGTTCCTGCCTCTTGCCCTGGTGCCCTTTGGTGCACCCAGCAGGTTGTTGTGGCTGCAGAGGGGGACGTCCTGGTGGCTTCCTAGGGCATGGGCTTTCTAAGAAGAGGTGCAGTGTCATGGCGGGGGTGCTGTTGTTCATTTCTTTGCTCTTTCCGTGCCGCATTTTGGCCCTCTCTGCCGTGCTCGCCCTCCCTCCCGTGCCAGTGCGTGCCGGTCCCCCCTGGCCAGAGGAGTGCCCAGCTGGGCCATGCAGCTGGCGTGGAGGGGGCAGGAGACGAGGGCAGCCCCCGTACCAGCTGCACCCTCACACAGGAAGGCCTCCAAAGGCTGTTTCCACATCTGCAGGAGAGGCGACGTGTCTGCCCATTTACCAGTTGCGTGTGGCTTGTTGCCCTTACAGCTGCGTGAAAGCGGTGGGACTCTGTCCCGTCCTTCCCCCCCCACCTCCCCGTGCCTCCCACGGGAGGATGAGCGTTCCCACAGGATGCTTGAGGGATGGCAACAACCCCCTGCTCTGCTGAGCATGGGAGCTGCAGCTGGTGGCACAGAGGGGGCCATTCTTCAGGTCAGGGCACGCTGCTCCAGAGGGGTGAATCACAGATTGCACCAGAACCGAGACAGAAGTCGGGAGGTGTAGTAGGGTGACAAAGGCTGCTCTCACTGGCTTTGAGAAGCACCATCATCCTTTCCCATGGCTTGTCCTGTATCCCTGATGGCCCTAAATGACATCCCGTCTTCCACCTTTAAACTCGCTTCAATGTGCGCTGCCACGTCACCTGCTTTTCACCCCCACACTCTAATTCCTGAGCTTCCCCTTGCAGTTCTCCCAGCCACACAACTTCCCTCTCTCTCAGCAGAAGGTGGCTTGTCTTAGGGGAGTATTTGTTAAACGCGATACAGTCTTGAATTAACATCTGACATAAGCGTTGCTGAAAGAAAATGGATCCCACCATTGTGCAGCAGGTATAATGGGGCTTCTTAAACAGCACGGTTTGGGAATAACCCAATTCCTTAATTAACTCTCTCTTTCTATGCCAAAACCAAGCCGCTCAGGCAACTTTATTCTTTTCCTATGTCTGGGAGGCAGTACAGTGTTTAAAGACTTCAGTAAAGCTCCAAGTCAATTTTTAATAACAACCGTGTCTTGAGGCTGATTGTGGGAGATCATTATCTGTCATTAGCCATCTTGTTTAAGTTTACTAACCAGTTTGTTGTCAAAAATATCTCTGTTTTGGAAGAAATGTGGCACATTTTTGCTCTATTTCTTTAACAGATTAGTTTGCTATCCCTCAGCTCCTGTGCAAAGGGAGTCTGCCACCCTGGAACCAAGTTCACATTTGAAATAACTAGCATATACCTATGAAGTATTCATGAAAGGAAACAGGCTTTTGGTTTGTTCTTTAACTATTTCTAATTAAACATCAGAGGATCGCTTGAGATAGTTGAAATCTAAAATGCCTTTTCTGCACAGAACTTTTCAGATCCATCAGCTCTCAGTTATTTACTTGTAATGGAACTGCTGAGGAGTGGCTCAGGTTTGTCTCCTATGAAGAAGAAAAACAAAAGCACTTTCAAATGTCTGGTTCCTGCAGGTAGATGTAGGCAATGGCTAATAGTCATGCACCCATGCTGTGGTGGTGGCCATCAGGCTCATCTGTGTGCTGTGTGCCAGTGCTCCCACCACTGTCTCCTCAGTTCAGCCAGGCACCACCTGATATGGAGGGTGCTGCAACGTTGTAGGTGTCTGTGCTCCAGGCATGGAAAAGGGCAGGAGGTGAATGGCCTTTTTCTGTCTTCTCACTGGTGATGCTCCTCCTTTACCCTTGGAAAACACAAAGATGCTCTTCCTTTCCCCTTGGAAAGTGCTGAAGGTTAACCAGGCAGAGCCCCTTCTGCCACACACAGCAGTGTTGGCCCCTGCTGTGGCATGATAAATCTTCACCTCATCTCCATGAACTGATTTGGGACAGGAAGTTTATTGACTGTGTACTTCTAATCCTCTAAAGCCCCACTGATTCTCAGCTCAGGAAGCTATAGGTGACGCGTGAAGGACTTAAACTTCTGTCGTAGGCTGGGATGTATTGTAGCAGGAGTATATTTCCCATGTTTGGCTTATGGGTTGAGGAGGAAATGGGTTGCCTGGTTTTGTCTATAGATGCACTTTTCTTTGAATGGGAGCCATCCTTCTCCCAGATTTAGGCCATGGCGCTGTATTTGTTGTGGTATCATCCTGCTATGGTCTAAAAAGGTAACCTTGCCCCCTGCCCCCTACCTCCATGTGCTTTTAGAGGTACACCCAGCATCTTCTAGCCGTGAACCATGGTTGAACCTTGTATATTCTTACTGAGTAGGTCTAATGCCATCCATAGTAACCTTGATGGTATGAGTGCTTGGTGACCTCCTAACTCTGCAAGGTACTTGTCACTTGTTCAACAGGTGGTCTGGGCTGCTACTTCAGATGTTTGGAATATTAGAAACAAGCCTTTCTTTGATTACGGTTATATACTTTTTGCAACTATTTGCTTTCCAGAGCAAAGGTGGGATAGGGAATTGGGTGGGATTTAAAAAAAAAAAAAAAAAGAAACAGGCAAACAACAAACCAAAACCCCAAGAATGAGCAAATTCAAGCTAGGAATGTTTTACGATTACAATTTGCAGTTTATTAGAGTGGTGTGCGGGTTGACAGTGCCGCCTTTTGTGGCACCATCCTGTAAATGGCGTGTACTCCCTTGTAAGTCCCTTTGTGTGTCTCTCTGTGCTCCCATTGACTCGTGACAAAAAGCTCAGAGGAGCCCTGGTGGGTTTGTGTTGCAGCCTGGGACGGGTTTGTAATGAATCCCCGAGTGGGAATTTCCATCTCCACTTCCAGCTTCTGCCTCCCGCTGTGGATTACCTATAGACATGTGGCTCAGGGTTTAGCCCAGGAAGGTCCCAGGTCTCACCCAGGTCCTAGAAACGTTGTCCATGGGCATGGAGCAGGGGGGGATCAACTCCACATGGGAGCTGCAGGCTCCCCACTGCCTGCAGCCAGCCATTTGCTATTGGGATGGTCTCAAGCCGCCGATTTGGAACGTACAGAACACGTTTGTGACCCTGCCAAAGTTTTTATTTTCATTTAAGCGTGTTCACAAAGTGGAAGGCATTGTGACTCCCTCATATCAATATACAGCCCGAGTTTCTGTAAATTACAGGGGGTGTTGTAATAACATGGCTTTCTGCCTTTAAGATTTAGCAAAAAAATGTCTCTAATGCTATTTTTTTGCTATTACTTGCAAACAGGAATTGAATAAGCAAAGAAAGACCATTATAACTGTGGTTTCAGAGACTGTTCAGCTTGAAACAAAGGGATTTCTTCACATTCAACCTCATTAGTCTGATTAGTGGGCTTGTAAAATGAAGCATGAAAATGAAACATGACATAGACACGAATTGATTGTACTAAAATCTACACAAACTGCTGCTTGGAAATGAAAGGATGACAGCCATCTTCTGTGAGCTGTTTAAAAAGTTATGTTTTCAAAGTAGCTCATTTTCTTAGAGCCTGTAAATTACATTGCTGTGGCTGCTAAGGGGAGACACTAAGAAGCTAAAAAATCCAAATAAGTCAGTCAGGTGGTTTGTTGGGATTTTTTTTTTTTTTTGTATTTTGTTTTGTTTTTAAATAGAGCAGAAAAATCTCAAGATATAACAAATTATCAGTAGAAAGAAATATTGGGCAGGAACATGTTATGACTGGGTAGAAATGGATTACAGCCTACTTGTTTCCGTTTTTAAAATGGAACAGAGAGAATAGTTGGCATTATTTTTGAAAATGCCTCTGTATCCTTCTGACTTCTCTCTTCAGAAGCCCACTCTCGTGTTTCCTTGGTTATTGTAAAAGTATCTGTACGGTTGGGCCTTGACTGGAGATCCTGAGGGAGAGCAAGTTTATTCTTCCAGCATCAGTTTGGTTACTGGCACTGTGCTGTGCAGGTGCAACACTGTCTCTTACATCTAGCTGTAAAGCTACAACATATTATCTTTAAAATTCAGGTTTGATTGCCTAGGTTTTTTTTTTTAATAGACCTTAGTCCCATAAGCCTGTCTCTCTTTGGGTATGGACTGGTTTATTTCCACATACGTCTCATGCTGTCAAACTAGGCCTGTCCAACAGCAGTGTGTGCTGCCCTTGACTGCGTAGCTGTCCATGTCCTTTTTCTTCTGTAGCTCACTTTGAAAAAAACCAACAAACCAAACAAAACCAAAAAACACAACAAACCAGAACAAATAATCTGAGTGTATGGTTTGGTGCTGCTGCAATG
Source organism: Scolopax mira (assembly GCA_004320125.1). Classification (NCBI taxonomy): domain Eukaryota; kingdom Metazoa; phylum Chordata; class Aves; order Charadriiformes; family Scolopacidae; genus Scolopax; species Scolopax mira. Next base: position 76,615 of record BJBW01006312.1, read on the forward strand.
CTGCTTTCAAAGATGACTCATGGTGGTACAGATAAGATCCCAGAACTGCTTTTGCAATTGTGTGG
>BJBW01006314.1:0-72405 GCA_004320125.1 Scolopax mira
GACACAATACTCGAGGTGTGGCCTCACCAGTGCTAAGTACAGGCGCACAATCACCTCCCTAGTTTTCAGCTCTTGATTTATTATTCATGAAGAAGCTCCCATACAAGTAAAACAAATCCACTTTATGAAAAAAACTCTGCTCAATAAACTAATTGCCTGCTTTGTGAGTTCAGAAGCTGTATCTTCAGTGGCTAGTCTAAATAACCAGAGTATGAGGAACCTTGGCTGGCTTTTACATCTACCTAGAATAAAGATAGTAATTTAAACAAAAACAAACCAAATAACAAACCAACAAATAATTCCTTTTTCTTGTTGAAAGTTTTATTTCTGTCCCCACAAAATAAAAAAAACTCAAAATGGAATTGGTGTATTCATATTAGACCAAAGATTTTATACTGCAAGGGGAAGATAGCACAAAAAACTGAGGAAACAGATCAGGGAATAGGTAAGGAAAGAACACATGAGTAGAGTGGAGGAAGTAACATCCATTCTCTAGTGCATATTATGTGGCCTCTTCTAGTGGTTCCTCCATAGAGGTTTTTCCTAGTCTGGTGCTCTAGGCTCTGCCTTTGTAATGCTGCCCTTGAAGGAGAACAATCCCGGCTTCATCTGGGAACAGCTATTCTGACTTTCCCTCTAACACTACTTTGAGGATCACCTCCACGAAGCAGCATTCTTCTTCACATCAGGGCCCACCAAAAAGACAAGGTAGTGGGCCTGATAAACCTCTCAATCCTGATTAAACACCCACTGCCAGAAACCTTCTCTAAGAGTGGAGAATCCTGACCACTCTGGGCAGCCAACCAATGTTCCACATGAAAGTGAAGTGTAGGAAATTGTGGGTGGAACTTGTCCAGGCCTGCAACACCCATGATCATCATGCCTTCAGAAAGTCAAGCTTCACTATTTTCAGAGATCCATAAACTTCAACAGTTTTTACAGGATACATGCTGTACATGCTGTACAGGATACATGCTACCCCCAAAATGGACAAGAGGCCACCAGAAAAAAAAGATATAAATGATGGGAAGGATTTTCAAGGAGTCAGATAAGGTAAAGCAGCTGGAGCGGCAGCAATATGACATGGAAAAGAAAGGGATCAGAAAAACAAGCCCTGGAGTGCCAAATCTAAAAGCAGTCACTAGGGTCTATCCTTATCCAGTTGATTTGGAGACATGTGAGATCTAGCATTTATATGTTCTTACAATAGGCTTGGGATATTCAGTACTACATGGGTAAAAACAGACTATGGGTCCTACAAATTACAAAAAAGATGGGAAGCTGGATTTTAAACACTATTTCTTGTTAGAATTAGGAAGAAGATCAACAAAAATAAAATTCTTTCTTGTACAGGTTCAAAACATTCTAGCTTTCCAAATGCTTAGAACTTAAAAAGATGGGCTTTCTGACAGACTTTTGATTTCTATCCCATTTATCTTCTCTGATGGAGTCTGTGGAAGCAACGATACATGAAAACTTCAAAGTTATAGATACATATGTGTGAGGGGGGATATAAAGGCCGTTCTTTGCTTTCAATTTTATATCAAATGATAACTTAAAGTGGAGCCATGCAGGTGTCTTCCCTGCAGAGTCAGAAACATCATTACAAAATAGAGCAAAGGAGTATGCCAAAACATATGTATGCATGGGGTTTTTTTAGCAAATGTCTCTGAATTATATTTTTACCAGCAGACGTGATTTTTCAACTGCAGATTAAGCCAAATTTTGTTCTTTGTCTATCTTCTTGAATATAATATTTGAAAAGGAAATATATTTTCTAATGCAACAGAAACACTGAAATGTGCATCACAAAGTATAATAAACATGTCATAAATTATTCTCCAACTAACTGAAAACAAATGCCAAACGTGACAGAGTCAGCTCTTTCTGCAAAATTTTGGATTATAGCTGTTGTTAGTGTTCAGAAAGTTTATTTTACTTTGTCAGATGGACATTAAAATAAGTAGCAGCTGGTGGAGGCAAAGGACTGAATTTCTCTGCTTTTCCACCATTTTATTTTCATATTGCCATATTTAGCACTGTTACCTTGATGCATTTGCTCTACTATCTTTGCAAGTAAATGTCGGGAATGCTATGAATTTTAACACATTTAAAATCATACAACCAAAGGGTGTCTTAACAATCCAGAAGGATTCTTAAGAGATTCGGTGGTGTCCATCACTTTCCCTGTATGGTCCAAGTGCAGGACAAGTATTTCTCAACCAGACTCAGAGTTAATGTCTAATAGAAAGATGCTTTGTATCCTTGGCCAACTTGCTCTATGATTTTAATACTTATATCCTTACAAACCTTTTATGTAGCATCTGTTCTAAACATTCATATCTAGAAATTGCTTCCTTTGGTATTTCTATTAGTGTAAGGCTGTACAAGCACAATTAGTCATAACTTCTTTTCTTTAGCACCGAGGTTTTTTTACGCTTGAAAACTGTTCACATGTTTGCTCTCAATGTTTGTTTACCTTGGTTTAACAAAACCAGCACACAGAACAGACCACACCCGAGGTCAAGTGTTCCACACTTCTGCTCATCTGTCCCACAATAAGATCTATTCTGTTGGGAAAGGTATTGTGTTCCCAAACCCACAGATTGATTGTGACACGCTATTCAAATTAGATCCTTTAGACTTTACTGATTCCCAACCTGTGTTTATCCAACCTGTATGATTTCTCCCATCTAAGCAAAACTTTCCACTTGCCTTGACCAATCCTGATGTTCACTGGCAGTTTTAGACATAGATTCCTGCTCCATCATCCAATTTGGTCATGAAAATGCTGACAGCACCTGACAGATCTCCATGAAATGGGCACTTTATGGGGACTCCCTTAAAACAGTAATTCCCTAGTTGCTATAAGCATATCATGTATCAAAAACTTGAGTTATATCACAACTACAGTTTCCCTTCTACCCAATAGACCAGGCTACAGAAAATGAGTACAATTCATTTGTCCAACTTTTGACCAACCCATGTTGGAAGTTCTGACCCAGAACATCTAACTGCAAAGCCTCTTTTAGAGTAGTAAGAGCAAGAATAAAGCTGACAAACTTCTATCTCCTGGTTGATGTGGACCAACCATGACTTAATGGAGTATCTATAGAAAGGAAGCATTTGAAAATGTCCAGGTAATGGATCTTTGGGAATCCTTGGCTGACACTTCTGCGTAAATTCTCAGACTGCTGGATTGCTGTCCAGCTAAAGACAGTCTTCTCTGATAAATCCTTTTTTTTTTCCCATAACTGGTATGATTGCTCTTTCTTGAAATTAGTGGTTATCATTCTCCACCTTTCTTTTTACAAATCATGTTAACAGCCTACGCACCATGATGTTCTTTGAATAGGCAGAAAAAAAAGGAAGCCAGATAGAAAACTGCTAAGACAATGTGATGATCAAGCTATAGTAGATGTACTCGGGACTGAGAAGGCTCTAGGACAGAAGTGTAGTGAATTTCTTGCATCAGACTTCACTGCCAAAGATGTTGGGAAGATCCCATGAATTATTTGTAGCAGATATATTAGAGGATCTATATTGATTTATGGTAATGACAGGACTAGAGGAAATAGTATGAAGTTGCAGCAGGTGAGGTTTAGATTAGATATTAGGAAGAGTTACTTTACTGAGAGGGGGGTCAGGCACTGGAACAGCCTGCCCAGGGAGGTTGTGGAGTCACAATCCCTGGAGGTATTTAAGAAAGTGTAGATGTGGCATTTCAAGGCATTCTCTAGTGCCTGAGATTGTTGGGTATGGCGAGTGTTGTGGTGATAGGGTGTTGGATTTAATGTGGTGTGTTGTTTTTTTGTTTTATGGTTGGACTCAATGATCTCAAAGGTCCCTTCCAACCATGAAGATTCTGTGATTCTGTAAAAATGGAAGAAGTATTAGACCAATTATATATGTTAGTGGATGTTGGGGAACCCTGGGAGAATGGGCTACAGAGAGGGAGCAGATTTGCATATACTCCCTGGACAGCATCTGCCATATTCACTGTCAGGAGCAGAATATCAGGGTGATGGACCACTGCTGGGGCTCCCCTATGCTACAGGGAGACCACCAGGGGAACTGCATGTAGAGTTCAGATGAGAACAATGGTTTCATTGCAGACTTTGCCATATTATATTCCCTGAAAAAGTTAAGAAAAGCTACAGATTATGAGCAATTCAGATAATGGTGTCTAAGATTTTTATGGATCTTTAAGACGAATCCCCTTACACAATCTACTTGCATATTTTCTTCATATTTTACTTCACCATCTACATATACTATTTTTTCCTAGAATGACATTTTTTATGTTTATACTATCAACATCAAAGAAATACATCAATCCTCCTCTGATGGCAATAGCTACAATTATTTCATCTTGTGCACACATAATGAAGAAGACAGACAAAAGAACACTCCTGAAAGATTATTTTTTCCTCTCAAGGTTATTTTTATGTAACTACCTTGAACATGAGGTTAGGCAGGTACTAAGCCTATGAATGCCAGGCAATTGTTAAAATTGCCCATAGCACAGGGAATTCATCCAAGAAAAGTGTACCTACAGAATATTTGCAGCTGTCTTTCAACAGACTGCTGCTGGTCTTCACTGAAATAAAGTTCACCAAGCTCACTTTAAGGCAGTGCTTTCTATAGAGACACCAGCATCACTTAGGGAAGAAGTGGCAGTTTTATAGCACTAATAGCCCAACAAGAGACCTGCTGGCATTTCTAGGAGAAAGCTGAGCATTTGTAAAAGCGATGAGCTGTGTTAACTTCACCACACTTAGATAAATCCTTGTCATTTCTCTGCAGAAAGAGCATGATACAGATAGTGCTGAAGCACAATTGTAAATTATTTGGACGCTGAATTATGGTGTCCATAGGGAAGAGAAATACATTATACATCAAAAGTAGAATGTGCAACTTTGCAAAAATTGCTTAGTTAGTAAACTTCATTTCAGTTTTATCTGTGGACTGTAATAATATGTAAAGTTGTGGCAGTGTGCTCTCCCTGTTGTCCCATCCCCACCCCAGCTCCTGCTTAGGCCTTGCCCACCATGGCCATCCCAACAGTAGCTGTGATAACTTGTATCTGGACTTTGAGGGACGGCTGGCAGAACAGTCAAAATACTGTCTGGAGTGGACACCTAGAAATTTTATTCTCATGAGAATATGACTATAGGTCAATTATCTTACTGTATAAATAGTAGCCCAAGAGCCCTTTGAGCTCTCCTGCTTGGCAGTGGGCTGCACGCCAGGATCTCCCCTTTTGTGAGGACGCTCCCTTAACGTTCTACTCCTCAAGGTTGCGAGATTCCTTGCCGCAACAGATTCTTGGTAAGTGACTAATAGCATGCTAAACTTTGAAATCTTAGCTAAGTAATATAAAGGGTTGGTTGCGCATATATAATCCTTTAGACATAAACCGTTGACCAAGTCTGAGACTAGGATTGGATCCAGCCGCACCCAGACTCCTCTCTGAGAAGGAGTTTAGAAAACAAGGGAGTAATTTCTGAACCTCATGACTCAATGGGAGGGTCTCCCTGACAACTTGTCTGACCCTGTCCTCTCTGCAGTAAATAATAGAGCGTACCCTGAATCTTGTAAAATACTATCACATTTACTAGTTTTTGCAGTTATTGCTGATTTTGTTAAACCACTGTATCACCTTAATAAATATCTCACTACTTCACTCTAACTAGTGAAGTCAATCACTCTGTCCGTGACAAAAGTAAAACATAGGAGATGACTGGTTTCCAGTAGGCATACTCACTTTGGAAGAAAACAGTGAAAAACACCAATAGCCCATCAAGTCATATTGGCTTTGATACTACTAATTCTTTGGAATCTTGATAGCTTCAAGTGCTCTGAGCTTGTAAATTAGCATTATTATGTCAAAGAAACAATTTAAGTAAGAAAAAGACTAAAATAACCTCTTAGAAGATGACTGAGAGATAGGTAGCTGTTATTAGAACAGTAGTTTTAAATAATATTGCTTTTTCCTCAAATTTGTTTCTAGCTTGGGAGGTGGGACAATGTATAGCAAGTGTATTACTATATTGTTGTTGCTCTGCAGCTGTACAAAAGGTAGTACTTTTTAAAATTATTTCTTCAGGTAGCACAGTTTTGTGGGTTTAGGGGAACAAGAAGATTAACACAGCACCAATGGCAGCAGAAAACAATCAATACAAATTCCAGATTTTGCATCCAAGCAGAAAAATTGCTACCACACTGTAATGGTTCATTTGAGTTATTTGCCATGCATTCTGATATACCTGAAGGGACAGACATAAGGGTGCAGTAGCAGAGTTTTATAAATTAAAACTAGATGATAGCTATACTTTAGCATATATTAATATTTCTGTGTGGTCTTGTAAGACTGAAGGGGCAGTTTAGCAGACAGCAAACTGGTCTTCTGCCAGTGAGACCACTGACTGTATCTAGGAAAGTATCAGTTCATACAGCTGCAGGTTACGTTCAGAAGCAATTTAAGAGTAATCTAATATAGAGGCTAAAGATACAGTGCCATGAGAATGATTCAGTCAGCAAACATGATCAGCTACACCTGTGTGAGCCGATGCAGGCAGGATGCAGGAACAACCTGCATTAAACCACGGATTAAAGGCAAAGAACAAATTTAATCTCAATACCTCATGGATTGGGGAATCTCTGAAGCAGCACCTGGGCAGAGGCATGCAAGCAAGGGACGCAGAACCATGGAGTGAGAGAGAGACCTTGTTAGCAAGAGAGTCCTTGTTAGTCCTGTATTTCAAGGATTCAGGCAGGCAGAGTGTTCTGCCTGCTGTCTTCAACAGCAGGGCAAAATTCTCAGGCATGTTCAATAAGGTGACCCTGAGTCCATCCCAGGCCTACGATATCTAAGTGGAGATGTTCTACTTGTTGAGCACATAAAACTAAACAACAATTAGTGGGATATAGATGTGAGTCACTTGAGCATGTTTACAGTCCTCCTCACCAGTCTTCCATTACTTTCCCACATTACCTTAACATGTACATTAATTTAGACCAAAAGAATTGTTAATAGCAAGTTTTCTGTGGACTGAACATGAACAGGAAAGAGAAGGAGAAAAAAAGATAGGAGAGGATGAAAGAGGAGGGGAAAATAAAGGGGGGAGGAGAGGGAATGGAGGAGAAAAGGGAAAAGGAACGGGGAAGAAGGACTCAGTGTGACACAGTCAGCTCTTGCTCGCTTATGGAGTTATACATGGAAATTCAGAGCTGACACCCTCCTTCGGAAACATTGTCTATATACCGAAGTCAGTGGGTCTGTATACAGGACAGGCTGCTTTCCAGCTTAGATCGAATAATAATCTTGAAGTTGGGGATTTCAGCTTGAAAAAGTTGAGTGTCTCTTATTAGGCTTCTCTTTCAAAAAAGAAATTTCTTTTTGGTCCTAATTAATTATTGTCAGTGATTAAGTGGCTGGTCAGCTCAGTGATGAGTTTCTCAATAGCAGTTATGCCTGTTATCTTTTCCTTTACAAAGGGCATACTGAAAAAGAAGTAATGTAGCAGTATGAGTCTGTATCCATTTTGCTTGTTGATTTTTTTATTTAAAAGTTGTGAAAAAATTAATCAGTTTTACTTTAAAGATAAAGGAAATGCTAAGCAACATTCCTGCCGTTTTCATAATCAGTTGTCTAAATTCGTTTTGGAATTCATTTTCTCTGCTGAGATGAAAGGGTCACAGATTAAATCCCTCACAGACAAATCTCTTCCCTTAAATATTTTAATAAATAGCCTTGGTCGCAAAGAACCAATTATAAAATAAACAGTACGTTTGAGTAAAAATAAAATGTTTTCCATTGTATTTAATCTAGAAACATGTTACTACTTAAGTGTCGTAGTTTTCCAGTTGGCCAGAGAAAACATCAAGACTAAAGGATTTCATACAGTACTTGATATCCAATGTCATGAAACTGAAATGAGAAAAAGCCCCCAAATTTTCAAAATAAATGTTGTCCTTTTTATCAACTGGAGTGATTAAACACTGACCCAGGCTTTCCAAGAAAGATTTTCTTAATCTCCTTAAAACAAGGCTGGAGGCACTTCTGGATGGTGGATTTGTGCTTTGTCAGACATGTATTAGTTTGAATGTGGATGAACATTTTGGCCATGGTTGGAAGACTAGATAATCTAAGAATACCTTTCTGGAGTTGAATTTTATAAATCTGTAAATTAAAGTACAGTTTAATTTTAATTTTTTTTTTACTTTAAAAGTAAAATTAAAGTACTTTGCTAAAGTAAACAGGATGTGTGAGTATAACATGAACAATAAATAAACAAAACCAATAACAACACAAATAATGTAAAAAACCCATCTTAAAGAAACAGAGCTTCTTAATCTTTGTTTTTCTTTACAGGTTACTTGTCAGGAACTGAAGACAGTTTAAGTGAAAAGAACTGATTATATTTGGAATCACAAATGCAGGTACTGGTTAATTGCCATGATTTAACCTGGAAGGTCAGTGAGACCAGTCAATTTTATCACTAAAACTCCATGTACATGGCAATGCCTTTATTTGTATGGCAGAGTTGGACTCATAGCCTGTTCAGGAGGATTATCAGCACACCACAGCTCGTAAAAACCTCTAGATTTTCATAGCAGCTATTCTAGCTTAATGAGCAACCTTTCCTTCTTGTATTTCCTAGCAGTTCCTATTAATGTTTACAACTATGTGACAGGCACTAGAATGAAGGACAAAGAATCAAAACATAGAACTACTCTGAAATGCAGCATCACAATTGACGGATGATAATGTTTGAATGCTGGTTTCTAAGGATGTTTCTCTCACTGTTTAATCTGTCCTTGAAAGCTACTTTTGTACCTCTGATTGCACTTGTTACCCTTTTTTGTGCCTTTTCTGATTTTCCTATGTCCTTTTCAGATAGATGACCAGAATTCCTTGCAACATTCAAGTTTATACAATGATATAACAACATTGGGGTGTTTTTCTCAATCTTATTACTTAGTGATTTCTAACATCTCACTTACTCTATTTGCCCAAACAGAACTGAATTTTTCACAAAATTACTCAAATTGACTCCATGACCTCTTTGAAGATTGATGAGAGTCCTTCATCATATGTTTCTGTATATGTATGATGTATGCTACAGTTACTTTTCTCTACACAAACAACTGCATCTCAGGTGCTGTTGTCACCTACTGCCCTCATAGGCCTTGCAAACTGTTCCTCTCCTCCAGCAGTGCCACAGATGGTGTTGCCCACCCCACCTTTGATGTGTCATACCACTGCCAAAGCTACTCGCTACACTTGTTCCCAGGTTTCCTGCTTCAGAAAATAATGTTGGCCATCATCCCCTGCTTTCCCAACCAAACTACACTAATTTTTCAGCTGATGACCTTCATGGATATTTACTGTAATAACCATTTGGTTTTACGTCTGGCCAGGGGGGTTGTAACAGAACTACTGGGGATGTCAGTACAGGCTGAAGATGGAGATTCTGCATGCCTGCATGCAGCAAGGGGTCAGATCCTTGTTCCACTCTCTCAATCTGCAAATTAATACTACTCCTAATTGCAAAATGTGTCCTTTATCTTCCAAGGAAGAGGTTGGCACTAGTATAATATTCCTTTACAGCCTAAATTTGCTCTAGATATACTGGTTTTTCACAATTACATACAGGAAAAGCAATACAGGTATTTTAAATAATTCTCCAGATTTCCCTCTAATTCCAATTTCAAGGGGTCCAACATATATCTGTGACAGTTAGTACCCAGATACAAACTACTTGAGCAATGATTTGATAATAAGCCCAGGGCCCTTCAAGTCAGTATTTGTTAAATGTGGGTATTGCAAATTCAGCTCGCTTTTGAACAACACTTTAATTTCTGAGTGCAATGAGTAAGTAGGTATGGATATAGTCAGAGCCAGTATGAAGCCTGTCCAGTGTGAATTTTATCACCTCAGAGAGGAAAGGATGATGTAGTCTTATAAAATTCCACCATTCTTCTGGAAAGACCAAAACTAATCGAGCACTACCTGCATCTCCCTAAGGAAAGGTCAGAGTAAAAAGAATACTGACTTAACAAGATGATTCATCAGGCTGGAATCGTACTTCTTTTAACTTGACATTTAGACTGAATTAACATCCTGAACTTACTCAGCAAGCAATGGAGCTCAAAGCAAATCCATTTAGTCTTATGTTGAGAAAATCCAAAGTGTGCCAGGCTGACATGACTAAGCACCTAGGGAGCCTTGACTACCCTGGAGCATGGAAGCATGAGGAGGGTAGAAGAGCTTTTTCACTACTGAATAGTGAAAAAAAACCATGCAAAAAAGAGAAGGTTCCCAGGAGTAGCATGCAATTAATAAAAGGCCAAGGACAGATTGCCAAACACAGTTACAAATTTTCTTCATAAAGAGCTTAAAGAATGATGCAGAAAGGCCAGGTTGAAACGATGTGAAAGTCAGTTCTTTCAACTTGACATTTAGACTCAACTCTCAATATCCTGAACTCGCTCAGCAAGCGAGAGAGAGAAAAGCACCAGGTAAGGTCTTCAAAGGCTTTTAGTGAGCACTTGCAAGCCATACCAATAGAGAAACTAGAAAGCAATATCCAGGTGAAATAGTTGAGTGAACTTTCTCAGAAATAGGTGCTTTTTGAAGCCTAGCTCCTACCGAAAGCATCAGAGCAGAGCATAATGCTATCAGTGTGTAACTAGGGAGACCTACAATCAGAAAATAGCGGCAATATTCATCCTATTTTCTGTGCAAGACAATGGCCTGCATGCAGTGCTTTCACTGACTTTTAAACAACCTTTAAGCATATCCAATGGGATTGCTAATAGGAATTTAAAAAATGCATATACTTCAGTGTTTGCTGGGTAGGGAAAAGACCATTCAGCTTAGTAATGTTTGCTCCATTTTTTTTTTTAATTTAGGCTCAGAGTATTTATGAATTTCTTTCTTTTCTACTTCTGTGCAGAATTATTTTATTTACACTTTCTATATATTTAATCTTTAATAGGCCAGATATAAGTAGCAAGATCTCAGCTAAATGGAAACTTCTCTTTCCACATGTTTGGGGCAGCTTCAGGTGAGGTGTTACATTACCAGATAAAATGGATGTTACAACCTTATGAAGCACTGGAAAGCTGTGCCTCTTCTGCCTTGTATGTGACTAGAAATAAAACAGTTGAATATTACTTAGATCCCTTTAGTAAACACCTTGCATGCCTTTTATTATCTGAGAAGCTGTTTAGTTGATAGATCTTCCATTTGAATTTAGATTACCTATCTTAAGTACAGCAGAAGGTCTGCAATATACCCTAAAGGCAGCCCTAGCACATGCTCAGCTGTGATTAATCTAGCTGCTGAGCAGATGTCAGTTGAACTACTGAAAGTCAATCAATCATACTTTCATTGTAAACTCAGATGACTCTACCTCAAGCCAGAGACTGTTGTTCATTGTTTCAAGATGCATATGATGTAGACATTTTAAAAGAAGAACCATGGAAAAAAAGATGCTTAACCAGCAGGAATGTGAAGCTTCAGACCCCACAATTTTAAAAACTAAGACAGAATGTTCATTCTTTTTACTTTTATGTCTTGTAATAACAAAGGAAGAATGAATTCAGGCTACCAAGGGGACAGTAGTTAAGTTACAATGAAAACTGTACAAAATAGTAAAGTTGGGAGAGTCAATGGATTAAGCATTGTCTTCTTAAAAATAACTTGAGAAAGAGTAATACATTTTATGCATGTTTCTCCAAAGGAAACACTGGCATGTTTCTCCAAAGGAAACATATTTCTCCAAAGGAAACTTACAATCATATCTTTTCCTTTCCTATCATTTACCTGTCCAGAGGGATATTGATTTACTGCACAAGGTTTCATGAGATTTTTAAGCTGAAGGTCTCTACGCTTAAGCAATTGAGGAATTCATCTGACAACTGCATTATTAAAGAAGAGAAATTCAAATGAAACGTGCCTGATAATAAGAGACATAAAAATCTTCTGTGTGGTGTAATAGATCAGTATCATTTCAACTGGGAAGGTTTGGAGAACTGGTCCTTCAGTGAAGGAGGCTCCCTGTAAAACAAGTGTCAGGCGCAAACTGGAAAGTGCCTTAACAGTATCTTTTTTCTTCAAGATGTTTTGAAGAGCCATATGTTCATACTTAATTTAATAAATTAAAAAAAAAAAAAAAAAAAAGCCTGCCTCAAAGCCTTTACTCTAAATACTTCATGAGGACTGTTGTCACTCTGCTGGAAGCTGCTGTCCATCGGGACACAGCATGTTTGCCCCAGACCTGCCCAGGCACAGCTGCCTGGCCAGCACAAGATGCTCCGAGTCTTTGCTGCTGTCAAGGCAGTGGCAGCACCCCTTCCTCTGCCCCAATCCTTGCCTTCCTACCTTATCCCCCTGCCACCAGAGCTAAAACAAGATTAATTCTCAGCCAGCTGATTGCCCCAGTGTTTAATCCAACTGCATTACACTGGGTATTGAGCCCTGCAGGATTATATTCCATCAAGGCTAATAATCAAAGGCACTCAGAATATTGCCAATCTATTTTCATTGACCCAGATTAATAAAATGCTACCTGAAATATAAGTCTGTGTGTCTGAAAGATTATTGGCCCTATTTCTGCCATCATTTTTCACCTGTGACAATGGCTCTCACTTTACCATCAGGCCCACTGAAATAAGTAGAGCCAGCTGCATAGTAAGATACCTGTAAATTGAAATATGACCCCAGTTTTGATCCACTACAGAACACAGAAGCTAATTTCCACTGACTTGCTGTGAGACAGAGCCAAGTACTGTGCAAAGCAGCAACGATTTAGTAAAGGGGAAAAATTCCATAAAATATCCCAGCTGTTTATTTTAATAACAAAGGAGAAAAAAAAGTATAGAGCACAGGGAAAAAAAAACCCACCCTGTAGTAGTACTTACTCAGACTGACTGTATGAACATGACAGAAGGTATAATTATAACGGGAAAATTAGTATGACTTTTCAGCATTTCTTGCCGCACTCATGAGGCTCAGTAACCTGAATACCAGTATTTGCAACTTTACCTTTGTTAAACCCCAAGGGCAATGTACTATGTGAGAGCTGCACATTTATTACCATATCACATCATACATAACGAACAAGGTGGTGAAGATGAAGAAGGTAGGAAAAGGTTTAGGTAGAACCATAGAAACCTTTTTGGCATTTTATAAGCAGACTGCACTGCAACAGCAGAAATGTTTCATTTGCAAAGAGGTAAATTACAGATCAGTTAAGGTCAAAATTACTCCTACTGTGACATTTTTGCACTGGGAAACTTCACTCAGAAATCTCATTCAGAAAAAATGCAAATCTGATGGTACCCAGGTTCCTCTGGTCTTCTCTCTTGTTCCTTGACAATATGCCTGACAGAGATCTAAAATGCCTGGTCTTTTAGTGCCTTGTTACCTCACAGAGCAATTTTATTCAGGGAGCTGGATCTCACAGGCATTTTAGCTCATCAGCTCCAAGGGTTTCCAGGCCCCTTTGTTCCACATCTTTTTGTCTAAGCAACTGCTGTACAAAGGCACCAGTGGTCTCAGGGTCAAGAGGAGATTATTTAATTTTTAACATCAAAATGTCCCAGTAGAGCATTATGTCAAAATAAGATGCTGCTGATTTCCTGATCTGTGAAAAAATTTGAGGTTAAGATTTTGTGTATGTTCCGCACCTTGCTCAAGACAAGAAACCTCTCCATCTCAAACTGGGTATAAAACCAGAAAGTCTATTTCCTAACCAGCTCTATTTAAAATAGCATCCACAATTGTCTGAAGTCAAGGAAGAAAGCCAGAAACTTATATTCATGTGCACACAATGAACTTTTTTATACAACAAGCTGCCTTTAAGGAAGAAAATTCTAGTTTTCTTCACATGCAAACTAAAATTAAAATTAAAATTAGAACTCCATGGAAAAGAAAGACATGGAGCAGGGACATATTTTTAAAAGCATGAATAGCTATCTCTATACTACTAAATAAAACCATCCCACAAACCGAGATAAAGCTCTTGTCCCTGATCATCCATCCTTCCTAACAGTTGACGTCCTTGGCTCCCTAGCAGAGATTTGCCTTAGCACTAAGAGGATGTCCTCAAGCCACTACATGAAAGACAAAAAGCATCAGTGACAACTCACAGTAGGTGGCATAGACAAGTCTGCATCAGGTTTGGGTCCCTCCTTTCTACATAGTCCTCTGACTTGTGCAGCAAACTTGCACTCACTGACACCTGACCACTGACATCAAGGACATAGCACATGAACTCTCAGCTCCACACTGTAAGAGCTCCATGCTGTAAGAGCTGGAAGGCAGCCCTCATGTCATTTCAGACACTTTGAATTGGGAAAATAAAGAAAATATGAACTACCATGTTTGAGGCTGAGGGGAGACCTTATTGTGCTCTATAACTACCTGAAGGAGGGTGTAGAGAGGCAGAGGTCAGTCTCCTCTCCCCAGTCACAGGAGATAGGACAAGGGGAAACAGCCTCAAGTTGCGCCAGGGGAAGTTTAGATTGGATATTAGGAAACATTTCTTCACTGAAAGGATTATCAAGCATTGGAATGGGCTGCTCAAGGAAGTGGTTGAGGCACCATCCTTGAAGGTGTTCAGAAGACGGGTTGACATGGTCCTCAGGAATACGGTTTAGTGAATTTTGTTTCTTATTTCTTATTTATTTTTTTGTCAGAGTTAGGTTGATGTTTGGACTAGATGATTTTTAAGGTCCCTTCCAACCTAGATGATAATATGATTCTATGATTTTATGAAGTCCACAGGGACACGATGTAAGGTCCAAAGGATACTCAAGTATGGTGGGCTTGTACCATTTGCTTCAAGGCTAAGGATGGCTCCCAACCATGTGAAAACATAGCAACATTGAACACGCATAGTTCTCTGCATACATGCATGCTCCTGGGTGCAGAGCCTACAGAAAAAGAATTCTGCTGCTAGAGTGTGTACAAATTGAAAATAAGTTGAATATTAAAGTATATACTGTGAAGAAAACAACCTCGCATCACTGCCAAAATGTTGTACTTATTCTCATTTAGTCTATTATATTCATATTACACATAAATTTGGCTCCACTGAAAATAAATGTAGGTTTCATAGAGGAACCATATATGTACCATTTAACTCTTTAGCAGGGTATAATGACAAATACATCATAGAAATATAATATATAGTAGGTGATACAAATATTAGAATGTGAATACTAGTTGAGCCTATTACAGGTAGGTTAGGTCACCTCAGCTTTAGTCAGGTTAAGCTGAAGCTATAGGATCAGAAAACACCAGAGATGTAAGACGGAGATGGACTGGGCTTTCTTACCTTTTGCTTGGGGATAAAACAGCTCTAGTGCCAAGTAGCTAGTGAATCTAAATTTGTGGTAAAGAAGTACAATCAATCTCATAACTTTATCTAGTTTAATACATTTCTATTATTGAGATAGTAAAAGCTTGACAGCTCAGTTGTATTCCTCTGGCCATAAACTTTGAATCTGTATTTAAGCAGAGGTTCTCATGCAGATGTGTAAGTTATTCAGGTGAGCTAGCCAAAAAATCCTATCTAGCTCATATGTTTATAAACTAATGAAACAATGGATTAGAAACTTTGAAACAATATTTGTTCAAGATGCTATGTATTTACCTTTCTTCCTTTACTTGCTTTTGATTTTCAGTCTCTAAGCACATAATCATCATTCGCATGCATTTCATATCTCTGTAGCATGTGGATTTGTTATATCATACAGGCATGCCAACGTTCCTCACTACATGATTAAATAAAATTCTTTCCCTCGATTACTCACAACTTATACGGCCTCAGGCACTATAGCTTGAGCTCTCAGGATTTTCAGCAGTGAAAGGGGGGCTAAACCAAGGAGCTAATAAATGGTAATAGCTATTACAAATGTCCGTGGCCAAATCCTGTGGTTGCAAGTAACACAGCTCTAATGTGGAGATGGAATAAGGGTGGAAAAAGTCAAAGCTAATGTCCTTGTTAACATTCTTTGCATCACCAGGAAAAAAACAGAACTACATTTTGGACTGTGACTGAAAACTTTCCTATATACGTTACGGCTTATGTGCATTGAACAAAGCCTTCTGCTTTGACTTCCCACCTGGACAGCACTGGCTGAGAACAGGCATAAGTACTCTCACACAGTGGCATGGTTAATGCGATATCAAGTGCATGGTGGTCAACAGAGAAGAAAGCCCTTTGCACATTTGTTCTTTTTCACTGCACAGCAACATCCCTCTGCAGATACACCCTCAGAAGTGTTTCTCTGGGGGAAGCATGCAAGTTGAGCAGGGCACAGTGCTACATGTAGGACAATTTACTTTGCTCCAAGAATTCTGCCAGGGATTCTGCCTGTGGTCACAAGTTGGTCTCAAGTGGAGTTAAACTACAGGAGAGTAATCAAGTGTGGCTCAGTTCTCAGTGCTGAAATGTAAGTACACGAAACCACATTCTTTACCCTGCAGAACACCCTTCTGTACATTTAACCTTTCCAGTCTTATAACTGGTGAGCAAACAAATATCTTATGCTCTTACTTATCAGGAGAAACCTTTGCCAAACCACCCCCCGAGCTGAGACATTGGGAGTACTTGGTATTGATGTACACCACTTACTGTAATCTGAAAGACTTGCGAGACCACAGCCTGTTCTTTATGGACGTAATGCATCCAGAGATTAAAGCATCAGATCTTAAATTTCTATTAGCTTGTTATTAAAGATTGTGACAGGCTTATTTCCTCCCTGGTTTATCTAAAGAATGAAAAATGGCAAACCCAATGAAATCCTATTTTCTGACCGACCATTAACTTGATTTACAATGAATTTGTACAGTGCCTGATTTATGCCAATGTTGTATTACTGCTTCTCTGCAAAATACAAACAATTAACTAATGATTTATGCTTATGCAAGCACAAAGGAAAGAAGATCAAAATCTTTTTTCATACCCATTTCCCTTCCAGCTTCCTCAGTCCTCAAAAAATGAAAACTGATCTGTTCACATGTGCTTCAACAGTCAGTCGACACTTTTTAATTAGAAATACAGAGAAAATCCCTGAGTGAACATATCTGTAACCCATGGGTAGATATGTGTCTATGCAAGACCTGACAGTGCCTGAAGTCTTCTGAACACTTTGAAAAGTATTTTATATTGGATTGACTCACCATATCTTTATTATCCTAAAAGCTATGATGCTGAAATTACAAGCCTTGTAGCTATACACAAAGAAAAAAATGTTAGCATTCTCCTTTATTTCTCAGGGTTTCACATTTTTTCTCTGCTGTTACTGAAAACACTGGATTTTGTGCCCTTGGGAAAGATCCTTTAATAAAAAAAAATCAGTATAAATGTAGTGCACAAAACTGAAATATTTTTACAGTAGAAAGCAGTGAACCCCCAGAATCAATGCTATATTTGTAGTGTCTTCACAATAGCTACATAAGAATCTTTTCACCTCTTGGGCAAATCTTAATAGTTATGAAAAAGAATAAGTTAGCTCTTTAAAAATTAAGCATGCTTTTAAATCTTCCCCTGAGCTAATCAAAGCAACTTTTTATTACAGAAGTCTTCCCATTTAAAATAAAAAGTAAAAAAAATCAGCTAACAGGAATAATCGGTGTGTGCTTCATTGTAATGTCCTTGAACAGAAATGTAATGATAGAATTCTCTGAAATACAGAATGCTGACATCTAAAAATTGCATATGAAAGTGAAAACAAGTATTTTTAAAGTCCTCATGAAATGGGGACAAAATTCAGTGTCCCCCAAAATGCTACAGATTTTGTTTTGATAGTTACATTACGCTTATATTTTATATTATGACCTGGCATTAAATAACAATGACATAACGGTATAACGATTTAACTATCATACCATTTAAAAAAAAAAAAATCATTGAAAGCGGGTATTATTTTTCAAAAAAAATTTGATATACTGTATCCTCATTTTAAGATGAAAGTGTTTCCTTGTTTGGTTGTAATACAACGATTTACTTCTTTTAGTGGGACTCATCTTACATGTCTGCTACTGACAAAAGCTTTACACTTTAGGAAAAACCCTCTTGGATGTGACTTACTTTCTCTATTCAGTACCGAGGAATGTAGTCAAAAAAGTTACGACTACATGGATGCTGAAAATGCCTTAAATTCCAACAGTTCTCAATATCTGTAGAGTAGGAATAGTAGTAACATATTAACAAAGCAATAGAAAATCTGTGTATATTTACAGCATTTTCGAACCATCAAAGGAAAAATTTTACGGAAACCTCTTGCCTGAAAGATGGAAGGAGGAGATCTATGCAAGCAATGTATGTATATTGTGCCCGGTATCAGGGTAAAGGGAAAAATGGAAGCAATAAGACTCATGGTCTGTGGAAGACAAGAGTGGTTACAGAAGTGACCAGAAAAACTTTAAATAGAAAAAGAGTTGATATGCTAAGAAGTTTATATTTATGCAAGGCCATTTACAGATTGTGACCTGGTTATAAACAAATTATATATTCAACATAATTAACTAACAATGCAAAATACCAAGAGCAACATATTTTTTACCATTTTTTCCTTTTTTTCAAGTACTTTTCCATGACTTTTTTATTAATAATTTTCAAAATAGCTGTCCCAGATATTTCCTCACCTACAGGATTCTGAGAAATTTCATCATGGCAGAAGCCAAGAAAACTCGAGAATAACCAGGTCTTCAAAGAACTGATCACTGATATGTAATATATGCAGTCCAATGGATTTCAGTGCTTCTGTTCTTTGAAAAAACAAGTCAGCTGCTTTGCTTTTCTACTTGAGAAATGATCTAGAAATTCAGAGAAAACATACTATTATATAGGAATGCTAATTTCTCTCATAATTTAAAGCCCATTCTTCTACCAAAAATCCCAAATCAAACAATAAAACAGCATGTCCTGAGTGTTGTTATCACAGAATATAAAAAAAAAAAAAAAAAAAG
Source organism: Scolopax mira (assembly GCA_004320125.1). NCBI lineage: Eukaryota > Metazoa > Chordata > Aves > Charadriiformes > Scolopacidae > Scolopax > Scolopax mira. The sequence goes on from BJBW01006314.1 coordinate 18,995, forward strand.
CAAGGGCCTGTTACCAGGTTTGTGTTTTATCTGTGTAGAATTTGGCAAAGGTCAAACAACTGCTCAGTAAGCAGATATTGAATATTGACTGCTGTGTGACAGTTGGAGGCTGTACAGAAAACCTGGAAATACACATTTTGATTATTTTCGTGATGTTGCTGATTATAAGCTATGTGATTACATTACTTTGTAACATTGGGTAATACAAAATGTAATTTCATTACATTTTGCTCAGATTTATTCCAATTCTCTCAGTGTAACATGAGACTTATATTTCAATTAAGTTCTCATACGCTCATTATGATGTGACAGAAAACATCTATCAATTCATATGCAAATTGAATCCCTTTTTGCTTGTGAATTCTATGTAATTATTATATCTTTACAGCAAAGTTTATAATGGAAAGGCAAAGTTATTTATCATTCGTTCTCTATACCACTAGAAGTTAGGAGAGCAAGTATACATGAAGACTCAAAGGGAAGAAATAAAATTTATGAACACAGAGTGAAAAACAACAAGATGTGGTTATCTAATGAGAATAGCTGACTGTCTGGGCATAGATACAGTTAGGGTCAAATATATTTAAAATTAAGTCAAATCCCAAATGTACTTGCATTTGAAAGAGATGAGCTACAGGAATCAAAGGACCATGCCTACATCATCTTCACCTGAATTACATTTCTTAGGATTTCTTTGTTTCATTAAATAACTAGAAAGACTTTAAGCTTTGCTTCTAAAAGAAGGCCTATGACTACAAACCTGTTTATATTTAGGGCTTTTAGAAGATAGAGTTAATGGTACGTAATTGCTTTATCAGTTTTCTCGACATAAATCATAACTTCAGTGCCATCAAAGATAAAGTTTCAGAAAATTGAGTTTCTCTATAAATAGACACACGAAGCACATGAAGGAGTGATGGAACAATTATTACTTTTCCATCCTACTCTTTGCATTATGTGAAGATAATTTATTTTCAGTGATCCTTCTACTTTATAGTCATTTTCTGACTACTTTAATGAATAACGATGCAATAATTGCTTTTACAGATATTTTTAACTGTTACAGATACTACAAACATAAAGCATGATTAAGGAATCAGAAGTCATAAAAATCTACAGCTCTTCTTTACTTTTTTTCTCAGACTTTCTTTGTGAGTAAGGGAGATTTCAAAACCACCACCGTCATTTATATCCAATACTTTAAAAATATATTGGAATTGAAATCTCACCACACAGAATTCAAAATTAGTTTCTTCAGGTTTGTAATTGAGTCACAATTTCACTCTGGGGAATTACTTCTTAAATAAGAGATAGAAGCACTTTTCCTGCACTTAAAAATTTGCTAATTTGAGGTCTGTAAGAGAAGTAAAAGAGAGGCATCTCTCTGCAGTGTAACCCTCACTGTCCCCATTCTCCTACAAGGTGACAAGACTCATAAAGGTTCAGGGGATGGGATAAAAAGGTGACTTGGTTCTCCTATAACACATGGAAGTCAGAAATCGTTTCAAAAGAAATAACACAAGATGTAAATGGGTAATTCCCCTACTTGAACCCCACATTTTGGTCACTAGCTAAACTAGCAGTGTATGAGGAATTAAGGATCAGTAGGTGAACCACAGGGTGGAAGACAAGACATACTGGGAAGGCCAACTTCTGTCTCACATGGGCTAGTCTTAAAATCTTCATCAAGTACTTTTTTTCTTGCATTTTTGTCAAAAAAAACAAAGTCAAAGTAGAACTAGGGTAATGACTTGAAAAAACATAATTTTTTCCCATCTACTTTCCCCTCACTGAAACCCAACACAGTCGTACTATCAAGTCTGGTCACAAGTCCATCTGCTCTAGAACCCCTGAGACAGTGTGGCTGCTGGCCCTTTGCCCACTTTAACACATGGTCTATTGCACTGAGCAAGAACTGCATGGTCAGATGTGTATTACACTACGTGTTTAAGTCTTCATGCTCTGCTTACGATCCTTTTTATTGTTTTCCATGTCCTAGCTGCATTCCATAACTAGTTGCTGAGCTTTGTTCAGGCACAGCTTTTGATGCAAGAAGACTGTCAACGAGATAAGCCAAGATGAAAGTCTCCACAAAACCAAACTTACCTTGAAACAATATTATGGGATCTTTCTTGTCCTTAGGAAGGATTTTTATGTGCAAGTGGGAGATAACGCAGACTGAAGAGATTCCTTTTAAAAGTTTTACTAATTTTCATTAGGCTGGTTCATATGAGTTCTATGGGCCCCTTAGTGGAGGATTTTAATACTATTGTGCCTTCTGTGCTACAGTGATCATATGCTAATCTCCATAATTCCACAATTGGGACCCCACTTTTCAAAGTGTAAACAACTGACACTGACTTCATAAAGAACATTTCTCCAGAGGGAACACAATGGTAGAGTCACAGAGAAGCATTAGAAGCCAAAAACTGGAAAAAAATCTAATTCTACTAGAAGAAATAAACCATTCTCAGTGTCCTTCCCTTGTTCTGTAGAATGTGCATGAATAAAATATACGTGAATAATATTTTGTGATGCCAATTTCTACTTACGGGTTTTAGATGCATCATCTCTAAAGGAAAATTTAAAGAAGAAACCAAATTAACTTAAAGAAGAAACTGAATTTCAGCATCTGGAATGCTGAAAGGAATGGAAGAACAGGTTTCATAAATACAAGAAGCAAGATCAGCATGAGTAAAAATACGGACTCAGAGGGAAGAAAAGTCTAATAAAAATATTTGTGTTTCACTACGTCTTAAATTCTGATGCATTGCCAAGTTCCCTAACAGATTCTGAAACCACATGTTTTCTTCAGCTCTCTGTTTCGAGTGTCATTTTGCTTAGCCCCTCTGAAATGCTCTCACAATTCAGAGTTAACATTTTCCTTGGATTTGCTCAATCTGCCCCACCTCTCGGGCCAGGCTGAACTTGGCTCCTCCAAGCATGTCACACAATGACGGCAGCAAAAGCCATCTGCAGAACCAAACTCAGACATCCAGATCAAGCCATTCTGGGAAAAAACCTTTAAAGAAAATATCTTTGAGCAATTCCGAAGGGGCTTCAAGCTTGATGAATGACAAGAGCTCTGAGATAATAGTACAGTCATGTTGTAATATTGTTTAATGGCATTTGCTGTTAACATCATTCATTCAAGGATGATATTGACTTGTAATTCCTTGAAAAGACGATCTTTTATAAAGCCTGCATTATTGAAATCCTTGTGTCTTTTACCGTTACACAGATTGCAGATGAATTCATAGGATCTATTAATGCCTTGAGTGACAGAACACTACGGCAACTGACTAAATATAGAGGAAAAAAAAAAAAAGAAAAGCAGGCCTATAATTACTGTCCCTGCATAGAGAAAGTGCAGGCACTGTGCCAATTTTTGCATTAACTATCCCAAATCTATTAAGATATTTCTTCCACTTCAATTAATTTACATTGCAGTATTAATAAAGGCATAACGTCTACACTCTTGATCTCAGGTGCAATACCATGAATGCTACAATGTTCTAACATAAAAACTTCTTCCAAAAATATGAAATGCATATTTTAGAAAATTTAGCAAGCACCTAAAGCTAGGATAATGCACTTATTATTTTTGCAATGCTCCCACATTTCTTTTAATATATTACACAAAGGGTCATAGAAGGACTTTAATCTGTGAGGCCAGGATATTGCAAGATAATGAATTTTTTGCCCACACCAGAAAGTAACATCATTACAATGGATGTAATAACTTCTTGTGGGGTTTTTTTGTTGGTTTTGGGGGGTTTGGGGGGTTGTTTTGTTTGGTTTTTTTTAATATATTCCTAACCACTTTTTTTAAGTTTTATGTAAGAACAACTATACTTTTATTTGTTATTTATTTGCTCATCTCTTCCTCCCGTTCAAAACATGATATGCTTTAGCATTTAATAATCTACTCTGTTTACTACAGAATAATAGAGGAAAGGTTCTATTCTGGAGTAATAAGTTTGAGGACCTCAGACCAGAGGCAAAAGGTCTGTATTTCAGGGACTGTGTCATGATGTGGTCTTTGGGAATTTATACATACATCACAAAAAATTTATAAAATGCAAGATTTCAGGACTGTGGTAGTAGAGGTTTATATATCACAGAAAACTGAGGACTGATGCATTTTCTGATTGAGATTCTTTTTGCTGAAATATAAGCTATCAAGGAAATATTTTACAAATGCCAGAAAAACATTACATAGTTTGTGTAAAAAAAAAGGGTTTATCCAGTCAAGACTTTGCAAATGCTCAGGCAGCTGCTATGACCCTGAGTCATAACAACTCTAGAGAGGAGATACAACCTAATCCTCATTGGAGTTCCTTTGCATCTCACAAGCATTAGTTTCCTCAGACTTGCCCTCCCACACATTATGCAAAATCAGGTTCAATTCTTTTTCACTTCCACCATTTACAAAATTTCTCAGGCCTCCCTAACCTCAACATCCCAGAGGCTTCCTGATCATTCTTGAAAGTGCAGGGAGGACGGAGAGAGGATTGTGGAAAATGCTACTCTTCCTCTCATTTTTAACTCTGGATAATCAAGGAATCAATCACCCTAGTCTTCCACTGGGTCTATCAGCGTCTGTGTCTAAACACAAAATGACTATAGATTGCATGTATCTTTTCTATGATACTTTGTTCCCTCAGCATCTTTGCCACAACTTCTTGAGTCACAGCAGGCAGATCAGTGAGATCTACTACTACTTTTAATATTACCGAATTTTTAAAAAGGTGAACAAAATAACACAAGTCTACATGTAGACCTAGAAACTAAAGCACATGCTACAGAAGTGTCATCCAAATAAGTATTTGTATGTTGTGGGTGATGTCTGCTGTGAAGAATGTCAGTAAGAGCTGAAGGAAAGAAAAGCAGAAAGTTTAAGGAAGTTGTATTTTCTGTATATTAGTAGTAGCACATCTAGTAGCACACACAAGATCCTGCTCCTTTTTTTTAAGGTGATGGTAAAGGATACTGCTGCCCAGGGATTAAATACAGTCTGCAACTTGATTTAATGGTTTACAATCAAGAGAAATGTTTTCCATATTACTATTGCACAGCATTAAGAGGACTACTAATGTGTGATTCATCAAAGGGATTTTAATGGCCTGCTCTGCACTCCACTAAGAAAAGATTTCCCATCTGGGCTTCAAGTGTTCTGAAAGTTTTGACAAATCATGTAAAAGGCACGACCTTAATTCCTTACAACTAATCAAAAGTAAACTACATCCACTTTAATTCTGTATCAGAGCCTCTGTTCAGGGAATTTATTGCTTCTCTTCCCCCATCCCCTCCCCCTTCATTTAACACCATTAGTTAATTCATCTGAACACTTTAGAGAATTGCTTTTTAGAGAACACCTATATACTCATTCCTGTCTCATTACTCATCATTAAACCATTTCATTACTGTCCCAAGAGTATTCAAACTTTACAATACCACACCCTCTGGCAGAGTGTTTTGAAACATTTGCTTTGGAGTATCTGAGTAACCCTTGAACCAGTGGAGTGTCAGCATAGTAGCAAGTGTGGTAGTAGTAGTAGTAGTGGTAGTAGTATTTCAGGAAAATTTTAAATGCCATCTAGAATTACAAGAAGCAGCTGATTGCCGGGATAATTCTGAAAATTGGAGTGGAATTGCATTACTATAGAGTTAAGTGTCCACAGATTAAGAAGCAGAAATTACTAAATGTCATGATTCAAAACTAGGAAGAAATGTTTGCACTTGATGTCTTATTTATAGTAAGTGTTGGTATGATTACAAACACAACCTTCACTTAGATATGCTGTTTTTCCTGGAGCACAGTATTTCCAAACCACAAAGTATGTATGTATAATATGGATATGGATATTATCTGGTTGTTCTGACTGGAGCTTCAGGAGTTTGGAAAAGGTTGGTGAAGGTCTCCCACCCCTTCCTTGAGGATTTCTGTGGTCTTTTCAATTTCATTTTGCTTCGTTGTTTTGCTCTCTATCATCAGTGCTTCCAAACTCGACAGAAGAGAAACACAACACAGGTCTCAGAGGAGTTTGCCCTATGGCTAGCACACAGTAGCTTAGCTTACCTGTTTAACAGCGTAAAGGAGGCGACCGTAGCAGTACATCATGACCATCACAGGGATGACCAAGCAGAATATGAAGAGACAGATGATGTAGGATGTGGACTCGGCTGACTCAGAGGACCAGCGTACTGAACAGCTTGTACCCGCACCTTCTATCCCGTAGCTGCTCCAGCCAATGAGGGGTGGCACAGTCCAGAGCAGGGAATAAATCCACGACCCGCCGACTGCCAGCAATGCCTTCTGATAGTCAGCGCTGCGCTTGTTGCACAGGGTGAGAGTGCTGTAGCGTTCATAGGACAGGACAGCCAGGGAAATCAAGGACACAATGCCTGCAATGAACCAAGCAATTTAAATGAGTACTTTAATTATTTGGTGCTGTATCCATTAAAACCCCCCAAGTGAGGTGCTTTTCTTCTTATTATATTACTGGAAGCAACAGTGAAAGTGATTGCCATTATTCTCTATTGCTTAAATCCTCACCGGACCTGGTTGCTCTGTCCGCCATGTCAAATTTTGTTAAGCTTGGATTTATTTTACACTGGAAGATTTCATACTTGAGAGCTATTCCTCTTCTAGGCAGGTTTTCAGATTTAGCTGTTTTAGTATTACCCGGGGGAAATCCATTTTCTGCATGACCTAATAAAATGTTGAAAGACTCCCTTGCTAAGAAATATTCCATTTTTAACATCCATGAGCATTTTTAAATATTGCATTGACTATTATCACAGAATCACCTAGGTTGGAAGGGACCTTTTAAGATCAGCTAGTCCAACCAAAAAAAAAACCAAACAAAAAAACCCCAAAAAACCCAAAACCAACCAACCAACCAAAAAAACACCACCCACCAAAAAACAACTAAACACACACACCACCACATCCACACCACACAAAATGCCACCCAACACTAATCCATATTCCCAAGCACCATGTCAACTCATCTCTTGAATACCTCCAGGGATGGCGCCTCAACCACCTCCCTGGGCAGCCCATTCCAATGCCTGNNCTAACCTGAACCTCCCCTGGCGCAACTTGAAGCCATTATCCCTTGTCCTATCATTTGTGACCTGGGAGAAGAGACCAACCCCCGCCTCTCTACAGTCTCCTTTCAGGTAGTTGTAGAGAGCAAAAAATTATACGTGCAAAAAGCTTTATATTAAATATTGTGAGCCCCAAAATGAAAGAAGCTTTCGCACATCAGCTTGACATAGCTTCAGTTCTGACCACTCATATATAGAAACAACAGAAAACTTTGGCATGACTGTGATAAGGCAGGTCGGAATTTTGTTTACATCACATAATCAAGTTTAAAAGTGATTTAGGCTAATGTGCAGCCCTAGGTGTCAGGGATCAATTATATCTTTCAGTTAAAGACTGAAAAATCTGGGTTGTAGGACATCTCCATTCTCTTTATCAAGGTTTGGGATCCCAAACCCCTCTCAAATCTTAATGGATTTGCATGGCTGTTTCTTAGTTAATGACTCCCCTGGGGGTAACACTGGTATATCCTATACCAGGGAAAAACACCCACACACATACCCACACAGAGCACAGTAGGATATTCTTCCCAGGCACAGCACATTGCTTCTCTTTCTCCTAAAATTCAGTGGCTCATTTCCTAATAGCTAGACCCAGGTGCAGCTATTCTTGCCATCCTGACAACAATTTGCAATCACTTTGTGCAGAGCTGGGTATGGGCAAAGGATCCAGGGGAATGCAAGCCTGCTCTGCAAGGCTGCAATAGGATGCCTTATTTCTCAGGGGAAGAGAAGGCAAAAGGGTGTGAGAAGAATGCAACTTTTGATGAAGAAAACATATTTCTTGGTAAAAGAGCCTACTGAATTATTTTCTGTATATTACTAGGAAGACCTAAAAAAAGGGGATACACTTGCAGCTGTAAAAAGACACAGCTCCACTAAATTTAACTGAATTATACAGTTCAAGAGTCTAACTTTAAACTTGTTTTTAAGGCAGTGCTATTTTAGGGGCAGTGGAGACTTTCTGATCATCCCTCATCTAATCTGATTTCCTACATAACATAGCTATTGAAAGCCCTTGGCCACAATTCCTGCATTAAACACATATCTCAACATAGGAAAAAAAAAAAAAAGCAGGTTCTGAATTACAGACTTGGGAACAAAGAATCTACCACCCTCTTCTCGCTTTCAGCCCACACTTATTTATCTTCACTTTCTTAGTACTGCCTCTTTCCTTGCTTTTATCTGCTTGACTAAAGAGCTTCTTGCTATCAAAAATGTTTAGCTCATGTAGGTACCTAAGACAAAAATACAGATTTTATATTTGAAACTTAGGCTTCAGTAAGGTGATATAGATCTTTTTCTGTGTTTTAGATTGCAGTACCATGAACTAACAGAAAAGGGTCTTGGGAACAAGAAATCTCTCCCCTCCCAGCTGGGTTATATTATTCTTGCTCTACCTCTGATGGCATGATATCCCTCTTTTGATGAGATAGCAGGCGAGGCATACTTTTGTTGAGAACATCCTTCAGTCCTGCAGGCGCAGTGTTGCCTAGAAAAACCCAAGTGGGGTGTTCAGACTTCCTTAGCTCAGGGCCCTCTGCTGCTTTAGCCATTGAGATCTCAGGTCAAGCCTCACTGCCAGCTCCACCTGCTCATCCCTGAGGCTATGCTACTGCCTGGCATCTTCTTACAGTGAATAGTCACGATTTACAGCATTCGTTTATGCTTCTTCATATTTTTCCCTACTGCCTAATATGAGAAAGACGCTCAGATTTTCTCACTCTGGTATTTATGACAGACAGCTTTATGGAGAGGCTCTGAAGATAACTGGCCATGAATACAGGACTGGTTGCTTTGAGCCAAAGAAGGGTTCTGTCTTTAACTGGCACAGAATTAATGTTCAGTTATTAAATTAGGACCATTGCAATGTCAGTAAAGAATGTATTGCACAAAACCACAAAAGTTTCCTTTAAATTACAGCAAATCATTTTTCTTCTCTACACAGAAGAACACTGGAGATTCTTAATTACACTTCTTGGCAGGAGCCTTTTCATCTTTACTCACCTTTTATTATTGAGTTCCACTGACATGACACAAACTACATTTTTCTCTGGAGGACAAGAAGTGTGATTTATGGAATTCCAAACCAAAAAAGTTCAGAAAAAAAATATCAATGTTTATCTTTTCTTTTTGTTGCAGTAAGACTTTAAGGTGTATGCTGTACCTGAGCTTTTTAATAGCACTGAAATTGACACCACCGTGCACTGACTTCTAATGCTTTCAAAACAAGGAGGGAAAAAGAGGAAAGAACTCAAGGATTATTCATAAGAGATTAAAAAAAAACAAAATAATTTAATGTGATTCATGGGGTTAAAATAAACTATACGAGGCTAACTATTTAGAAAAAAATTACAGTACTATGGAAGAATTAAACTTGTGCTTTGAAAGACAGAAAATTATGAAATAAAGAGCCATTTAAAAAAAAAACAACCTTTTTTTTTTTTTCCCCCAACAGTGAGATACATTTAACTGGCTGCAAGTGATGAAAACACCTGTTATCCAGGTGAGGAAGAAACAAAACCAACACAAGGCACAAAGGAACAAGATGTGCCCTGACCCTGTACGCCCCACCGCTGCAGCTACATCCAACCTTGCTGATGAAGGGACTTCACCTTAACATGGAAGCCAAGACTGGATGCACATCAAGAAATAAGCCTATTCCAATATTGTCATATTGGCTCCAATATTGTCACATTATTAGCTCCAATGTCTCTGTTTGCTAAAAATATCATCAGTTTTTTAATTCAAAAAGTAATTTTAAAAAAAAAATATTCTTTTTAATCAGTTCAGTAGTTGAATCCTGGGAAGATACCACTATCGTTTGATCAGTTACAGCAGATTCACAGGTCTAATTTGTTGGACTGAAACAATATCATTTCATAATAAAGACAAAACCAGGTTCTGTGTCAATATTTAGTTTGACACAGGGTGGAATTGAAAAACAGGGGTCATGTGTGTAACAGTAAATGAATGAGCTTCCAGCAAAAACCTCATGATTGCCTTGCCATTTATACATCTTTCAATAGCACCCATTATGATCTTCTTTCTCCATGATTTTTCCAAGTACTGAGGTTAGATTTTTCCAAGACTGAGTAAACAGGTCCATAGTTTACTCGGTTCCCTTATGCCCTTCCTGAAATCTGGTTTGGATAAAATAGAATAACGTTTCTAACTTTTCATTGTGCCTCCTATTTTTGTATATCAGAATTATCTCTATGTCATATGCACTTAACTTTTGTGGCATTTGCCAGGAATCCTGCAGTTATCTGGTATTCTATTTCACACCCAGACATAGGAATTACTGAGAATCTCAGCTTTAAAACAGAAAGCAATTAAATACTTTAAAATTATGGCTGAAGGAAAGACTTGAATGTCATCTCTGTAGTCTTAATAACCAGAAGAGAAATTGAAAAAATTAATGTAAGTTATAAAAAGAAGAAAATAATTATCATTTTAAAGCTAATCACAATGCTTTATGCTAACATTTCATTCTTATTTTGCAGCAACATTTATGACCTGGTAGACTGCATATATTAATTTCAAATGAGTAACGTTTTCTAAAATTGCAACAAAATTAAATTCAGAAATTGCACATCTAAGTAGAAATTGCCTCCAACAAATATTTAGGGCCTCAAGCGGGTACCTATCCAAATAACTCCATGGGAGTCAATAACAGTAAGAAATGTAATTTGTTGCCCCAACATATCATGCGTACACAGGAACAAAGCTGAGGTTCTTAATGAACGGTACTGAAAAATGACATAAATATCCACTGCAGATTGCATTACAGGAAGAAATAATTATTCAAAAATTAACCACAGAAATAAGTGACTTTGAGACAAGCTGCATCTGAGCCATGAGCCTTTTCTACACAGCAATTAGTTGCATTGGCCAGAGTGCAAGAAATTTAATTTCAAGTCATAAACCAGGACAGGCATCCATTTATAGGACCACCATCTGAGACACTATCTATTATTTACTTTATTTAAAGATCTGTACATTTCTTCCTGGCAGCACAGCACCGAGTATGTCTCTAGGTGAAGGACACAGCAAACCACTGTTTTGCCCCCTTGAGTCTCAACTAAGAGTGTTACATTTTTGTACTAGTTTTTGCCAGTTTGCACTACTCACTGATGTAATAATTGGAAATGAGATACAACTTGCTGATGGTTTGTAGATTATGAAAAACTGAGGATTCTAGAGATTCAGTCTACACTGGGTAAATGTTTTCACTACTAACTTATTTGCCCTCTTAAAGATCTTGAAGGCCATCATTCTACATCTTGATTAGAGTCCTGGAGCATCACAGTTGCATGATGTAATGTATATCTTGCACTGTATTTGGCTTATTGAGGACCAGGCACAAGGAAAAGGAGCCACAGGTAAGCTTAGGGAGGATGTTAGCTTAGCTTAGGCTTACCGTGGAGGAATGCGATAGCACCTTCTTCAACAAGATATTAATAGAGCAAAACTAAATCCAAGGTCTTACAAAAGGTCAAGATGATTTTATGACACTCATTCTCCATGCAGGTTGATTTTACCCTATTCCCAGTCACTCTCTTATAGCTTTCATCTTCTCACATTCTCACAAACACAAAGGACTGTGTTCAAGAGGTCTGTCTGGGATCTCTTGTGCTACAGGGAGAACCAGGGATTCTGGCTACCAATGCATCAAACCTCTTACTGGTGGGTACCTCCCTGGGAACAAAGTGGGTTTTGGACAGAGCCTTCATACACTTTAGGAGCCCACAGTTGTTATGAAGTGGTCCACTGCTTACAAATCCTGCCCACAAGAACCTTGGTATGCCTCAGGTGAGGCTGCTGCTCCCTGTTTTTGCATTTTCTTGTGTGGAAAGCACATCTGCCTGGAACGTACTCACCTGCATCAGAGTTGTCTCTTTCACAGCGAACTACCAGGGAAAGAAATGGCAGATGTGACAAGCTATACCCTTGATACCCATATTCATCAGTGGGGTACAGACTCCTCCATCCACAGGCTGTTGTGTTCTGCTCTTATCAGTTGGGAACAGTTTTCTTCATCACCTGCAAAGGCCATTCTTCTAACTCTTATTTTGCAGTTTCTTCTGCTGTTTACACCTGTTGTCCTTTGCACATTACACCTGTATCAACCTCAACAACTCCACGTCTTTGACTACCATGTCTCTAATGCCACCACAGCCCACAGCCAGGCCAACCCCAGCTACCAAGACCAAGCCAGGATGAGACCTGGCTGCAAAGCTGGTGCAAGGAAGGGAACCAGAGTCCACCTGGACGTGCTGCTGCTACCGAGACTCAAGGCATGACGGAACCAGCTGCACTTGCCAGGCGAGTACCAGACCATCTGCCAGCCATGTACAAAACACAGGGGAGAAATCAAGGGGATATTAAGTGCCGGGCTTCCCACATCCCATCTACAAACCCTGTGCTAACATCAGAGGAACCTGCCAGCAACAGTGGTTAACCAACAGCAACTCTGGCCATCACTGCTTCAAATGGTTTGCCGAAGGAAGAGAAAATTATGATGCCCCATATATTTACAAAACTCCATACACATGTATGTGTGGCTAAAGACATCACAGACCTGGAAGAGGAGCATGAACCAGCAACTGGTGGACTAGGACTCACCAAAAGCCATCCCTTGCACCCCTTCTGTTGAAGACAGCCCACCATGCCATGGTGAACAGTGAATTTGGAGAGACAGTAAAAAGAAAGAGTATAGTGCAGAAAGAACGTTTGCAGGGAAGGAAGAAGCATGATCTGGTCTCTGCCTAAAAATGCTGTGTTGATAAATACTTAATGTCAGCAGCAGGTAGGTTGTCCATAGCATCAGCATCATGTGTTGTGTGTAACATAGCTGTGATCCCTTCTCTCTAATCTCACAGGTTTCAGATTATAAATCTGCTGGAGAATATGCTAAAATGCTTTGTGGCACTATGAGATGGAGATAAGATGTAAGAGGAGAAAAAGAGTTTTGAGGAAATGCACCCCAAGTTGGGAATATTGGGGAATCCTGCGCTGAGGCAAACTTAGGGGTAAACACAGAATAGCAGCATTAAGACACAGCTCTCTTCAAATGAGGCTTTTACTACCTCAATTTCAAGTTTAATTCCAAGTTGTGTTACTGAATGGTATTACATAAATATGTTACTGAATTATACAAAACCAGTTTGATCAGTCACTCAGTGATGTTTTAGGGGAAACAACCTTCCTGAATTTAAATGAGAGCATTTCTATTAGTTCTCTACAGAAATAAAACAGTCCACACACAGAAATGAAACATAAACAATTTAAACAACTTAGAAGACATGACCTTTCCAACATATTTGCAGTTCTATATGTCCTTGGAAGTCTTTCTGAAAACATATCCTAATATCATCCCTCAGGGACTGTGCATGAAATATAATTTACAAGTCTAGTATTCACAAGAGAAGTTTGGAAGCAGCAAGAGGAAAAAAGCAACATGCTCTCCTTCTAATGGTAGCTTAATCTTCAGGCAAAATTTTGTCAGCTCTGGGTCAAAGTACCTTACCTAACACCTGCCACAGCATCAGAGGCTTTATGAGAGTACACATGGAACAATTTGCTCTATCATCAGCTTTGATTCAATTTTCATGTACTAGTTCATGATAATGCTAGTAAGGAAAACTCCTGAGCAATGCTTATCTTAAAGTCAAAGCATTTCTTTCGAAAAAATATAGTAATTTCCACCACAGCAGTCACTGCCATCAGAGACTTCCTTGCAGGTGAGGAGGTAAGAATATCATAATGATAAAAGCAGAAACTTTCAAAAGCTGACTAACTGTGCAGAAGTGGGGGGAACATTTCTATGATTTGTTGACTTGATCACTGACCTCCCCATAGAATATGCACTTTTGCAAAAAACTCAGAAACTACTGAGGCACAGCATCATGGGGGAAGAATGAAAAAAACTTGTTAACTGTTTAAAAAAAAACAAACTTATTCCATTTTGCTTTCTATCTCTGAGTATTATAACATACATTTCACTCCTATAGTCAAGATAGAGAAAAACCTATCTCACATAGTCTCCAGTGGGGTTCTGCAGGTTATACCTCCTCTTCTTGCATGATACCTAAATTCCCACAAGTGGCAATAAGAATATTGATCAACCTGCAAAATCTGGGATAGGCAACCCAGAATGAAACAAATTCAGCTAAATTAACAGAACAGAGTTAAGTTTGTTCAGTTACTTAACAGCTTCCACAGCCACTGGTGCTAGTGGGAAAGTAGCATCAAATGAGCAAAGCCAAGGGAGAAGTAAGGAAGTGTGAATATGGAATTTCACAAAATAATTTTTATCAACGTTTTTGGGTTTGGGCTTTTTTTTTTTTTTTTGCCTTTTTTTTTTTTTTTTTGAGAAGAGATCCACAAACGGATTCAGAAAGGATGCAAACAAGTCTGGAGAGTAGCAGACTTATGTGGCTGCTGTTCCTTCCTCCCTAGCCCACAGAATACTATCCACTTCTTCCTTTCCTCTCTCAAACAAAAGAGAGATACATTTTTTAATGGCCAAAATCCATCTGCCAATAGATTTTGGCAGAATACTCCAAACATTTCCAGGGTTAAAAAGAAAGCCCACCGAACCTAGAAGACTTTCCAGAGTCTTCTGGTGATGAGCAGACTCAAAGTAAGCATTGGCCTTGGTGGACAACCAACCAGTACTAGCCTGACTCGTTTGAACTTTACAGATCAGTATCTATACTTTGGCAAATAAACAAATCACAATAAATCATTTTAGGATATAGCAAAACTCACAAAAAATGTGAATATAAGAATTCCTGATAAGTTCAGGGCTAATATAAATGATGAACTGCAGAGGAATGAATGGATGCCTCAATAACTGGCAGAAGCAGCTGAGAACGGAATGTGCTTCCAAGATGTTATCAGCTGTATTTGGATATGCCTATTAAATATTTATATAATAAATGGTCAAATCAATCAAACATACTTGCATTTGGTGAATCTTATTCTAGCTGAATGCTCCCACATGTTAGTGATCAGGTAACCATTTCCTTTTGGATTTTTAGCATTTTTGATTTTTTAAAGCATTAAAAGCACTTCTACTGATTTGAAATTAAGAAAATATTTCCCACTATCATTTGCTACACATTAACAGTTACAACCAGTTTTTACAAGCTAGCAGCCTAGGCTTTTAAAATAAAATACAAGCTACTTCAAATATCAACAATTCACTTCAAATAGAAGTAAATACACCAATCACTATGTATCTAATGCCTGTAATTATTTGTTTTCTTTTGCTTACGTGACTTGTAGTCATGAGTCCATTAGAGCAGGCAATCATTCCTTTCCCTAAAGAATTCTATTCCTGCTTAACTCTAATGGGAGTCACAGTTTAACTCTACGCTTGAAAGAAATCACTGCGAAATCACTGTTGCATCCAAGCCTGCTGGGACAAATTGGTCAGCAAACATTACCACCCTGTTCAGTAAATCTTTCTCACTCTTTTCTCAACAGTCATTTCTCTGTTTCCTCCTATGTATGACATACCATTTCTTTTGTGTTTAGTGATTATCTTCAATACAGACACTATGTATTACTTTAAATAGAAAAATAAAACAACCCAATAATTCTTTACTTTCTCCCTCCTCCCCACTCCCTCCTGCTGAATTTTAAAATGTGTATACATTGTGCTTTAAGGGCAATTTTAATTCCTAGGTGTATCTTGTGATTTAATGTGCATCACTGAGTAGTACTACGCTTTTCTGCTATGTTATTAATATGCCTATCCATCAACCAACCAACCAACAACTATTCCCATAATAGCATAAATAGAGCATCTCAAATAAATTTTGCATCTCAATGACACCAGCATGGTACAAAAAAACCCAAATATTAATTTCAATCTCACTTTCCATATATTATGCAGGATCCCTTTGCATTCTGGAAAGCAGGCTAGCACTTGCAAATTCAGCCTCCTAATCTGGCTCCTTCCATATCAGCATATTTATCCAGCTGCTTCAGGAGCCAGAATAAGAAATAATATCAGCACTAGATGGAGCTCCTGTACAGCAGCATCTCAGGAGAAGTCTTAGAGGCTTGTGTGCACAGAGAAAGCAGAGATGGATTTTCAGTGCTGGTATAGCAGGAGGACACATGCAGGGTGGTCAGGTACAGGGCAGCATCCCCATGTCTGCCCACGCTGTCCTGCAGGACCCCCAGCTCCTGCCAGGACCGCTCCTTTGCTTTCCAATCTCAGGGGGATTCCCAGGACCTACCTTCACGCTGAGCGTCTGCACAGATGTAACATGTAGATAGTCTCAAGGTTTATCTACATATGGGATCTAGCACCAAGCAAACTAAGAGATGAAATTACGATGTATTATCATCTGACAGCTAGGGAGCCAATGTTCCACCAGAGTACACCTAGTTAACTTCATTCCTATGAGCCTCTGCTTTTCCACTGAATGAAACTGCTAATTTTTAATAATAAAGGTATGTTTAAATTCTATAATCTGGGGTTTTTTTGACAGTTACTATTCCTAGAGATGGAACACACTACAAATATCTACTCTTGTCAGTCAAGTTTCTGCCCTAAGGTCTAGAGGTCAAATTGCATTTTAAAATAACTAGCTATTAACTGGTGATAAATAATATGTAACTAGTACTATGAATGCAATGTCAAAATATGTAGACCAGTCTTTATGCTGTCTTTGGGCCAAGAGTTTCTTGAGCAGTTTTCCAACCCAACAACCTCACATTCTATGGTGGGATGAGACTGCAAAAGGCTGCTCCTATCTCTATCCAAGGTGACTTTGCTGGGTAAAGGTCAGTGCAGTGAGAAGTGGTATTCTCCATTTCTTAACCCCTCAGAAGGGCTACAAAAGAGGAAATCTTTTGCTATGTCCACTAAGAAATGGTCTGTAACTGGTGCAGAGAGAAATCCTGTGCAGTACATTTCATCCAGCTGAGACTAATCTACAACACTATTACACTAGAGAATAAAGTAGCGGATATATAAGGAGGTACAATATTTTGGGACAAGCCATCATAACTATGGTGGAGGGAAGCCATCCTTCACTAATTCATTAGAGGTCCTTGGCAGTGCCATGAAGACAAGGGTGATACATTCGATAAAGTCTACCTAGATTTCTGAACAGCTTTGACTAGCCCAAAGGCTCTTAGGGATAGTAAGCTGCCTCACAATAACAGAGATCTTCATGTGGATAAATAATTTATTAGAGGCAGGAAGTAAAGAACAGGAGAAAATAATTAGTTTTCTCAGTGGAAACTCTGGACAGCAAAGTCCCCTATGGATCTGTGCTAGACCCTGGGTTATTCATCACATTAATAAATGGTCTGGAAAAGGTGGTAAAGAGTGAAGTTTGCTGGTTATACTGTGATGAATAACTCAAAATCAACAGAAGCTGACTGCAAAGTACTGCAGAACAACCGCATGAAACTGAGTCACTGAGCAGATTAAATACAATACTATTACACACTGCCATATGTGGAGGAAAACAGTCCTAGCTTTAAATACACAGCATTTGTTTCTGATTGACTTACTGCTCTGCAAAGAGAGTTAGGATAGATAGCTTTATGCAAACCACTTCCACTAAGAAGCAATGCTCAGCAGCATTTAGAAAAGCAAACATCAGGGATTACTAGAAAAAGAAAACACAAAAAATAAGAGAAAATGTGAAAAGGCAAATGGGGGAAGATTATTTAGTGTTTCTCATAATGCAAGAACTGGGTTTTCAAGTTAAATCATCAGGTTGAAGATTTAGAATTAACAAACAGGAAGGTGCATAGTTCATAAGTGGACACCCTTGGTATAACAAATTTTTGCAAGTGGCCTGGGAGATAAATCCAGGATGACTTATGAGACTCAACAGCACTACTTCATGGATGAAGTCCCCAAACCACAAATCACAGGCTGCCAGGACTATATACTGGAAAAATATCATTGGATGCTGCTTACCCAAAGTTATTCTAACATCAACTTATCCTAACATTATCCTAATGTTAAATTTAGCATTTTAGAAGCTTAGCTGCGCAAAACGTTTGAATGGCAAAAAATTAGTACAGATATACATGACACTTTGCAAGGCACAACTATTATTTAATTATTTAAATGTTAAGAAGACACAATTACAGCACAGTAAGAGGCCATTATCTACTTGTATCTACCATTAATATTTCTTTCACAAAGCTCTGAGTGTCCACAACCCCAGGAAAGGCATTAACGTTTGTTAAACTCCTACTCATTCTTATCCTCAAATTCCTTGTTAAACACCCCTTGATGCACTGACCAACAGAGAAAAACTGTTATATGGAGCAAACCAGATGGTGGCATGTCTACTGCTCTTATCACAAAGAATATTAAGCTATGGCTTTGTCTTGCCTCATAACCTGCTTTCTACCCATTAGAAAAAGTCCATTTAAATCCTGACTGGCATATTTATCTGGCAGCCTTTCAACTTACTCCTCTAATGCAATCTTTGCCTCTCACAAGGATATTAAATAGAAATATACTTTCCGTCTTAGAAAATACACACAGTAAAAAAACCCTTGACATATTCACACAGTTGTTGTTGACCTCGGCCCTCTTGTGCTGCCACACACTCTTTCTCTGAAAACTGAGCAGACCAAAACCAGACAAAATTTGTCAGTTTAGATAAATTAAGGCAAACCACAGGGACTTTTTAGACTTGCATGGAGAAGAGCTTCTTTGTGGTAGTCAGTGTAGAAAACATATAAATAATACACCCCCACGTACCATGTGGATATTCCACCTTTTCACTAAGAGGCAGAATTGGTAACTCCTCATCCTATGATATTACTTCCTACCCAAGAACTGTTTCTAATTAACTTCTGCTAAACTCCCACCGAGGCAGACAGCTCGATTAGGCTGCCCCGTGATGATCACGCTCCCAACCACCCCACAAGATCCATGCTCCAGGAGACTCTGCCTTTTTTGGATTGTGCTGCCTGCTGCAAATGAGCAGCTTGCATAATTTCATTAGGGTGATTAAACATGTCAGTGTAAAGAGGTCCCCTGGTAACTTCATGAACAGCCTGAACGCAGAACGGAAATTACCCATAAACTGTAAATTTGGCAAACAATAATGCTTCAGTGTGCATATGCCTAATATATACATATACCAAAGAATTAAGCCTAATGCAGAATTAAGCCTAATGCAGACGCAACTGTATTCAACCACTGTGTGTTCTTAAATTTTCATAAGGACAAGTTAAAGGGGATTATCTATGTTTTTTCAAAATTCATACCATGCCTTAGCTCAAAGCAAATCTTGCCAGATGTTAGTGTGCTATTTCAGTACTATCACAGAGGTCCATACTAGACTCGGACAACACTTAGATACTTAGCAATAAAATGCCATGTATATGAATTAACTAATGATTAGGACTCTAATCATTTCTAAGATTCAAAATCTAAGCAAAGTTTTACATTGTTGTTGAACTTATTAAAACTATAAAAATCTTTCACAATCAAGTCTGCTTTTCTCTCACCTTTTTTTTCTGATTGTTATTTGGTCCTGAACAAATTTCTATTGTTATAAATCACTACAAAAATAATTCAGCATAAACCAGTGTCCATCTATTGACTCATCTGAAGCCTGTTTCCTTTGATCCTTTCTTCCGATAATTATCTACACTTTCTGGACTGCATTAGTGAAACCAATAGACATAAGAAGGTGGCAGGGGGGGAAGAATCAGGATAGAAAATACAATTGAAAAACAACACTAGAAAATTAGTGCATAGTGAACATCTGCCTCTAATAAAAAACTATGAAACATATGCAAAGATTTATCGCTCACCCCAGTGAGTCACTAACCTTCTGCACTGTGGCTGCTATACTTGCATAAGGAACAGTAGAAGTTTGTATCTGGCCATAGGAGGAGACTGTACTTCCAATATATAGCCATCTGTCTGTGAAAAGGGCTTAAGAAACCATAAACAGGAGGAATAATGTAATTTTGCTACATTTTGGGAGCAGCTGTTGGCTGAAATTGCCCACAGCAATTGAGCCTGATGATCAATGATAGCTGAGATGAGAAACCTTGAGCCAAAGGCAATGAAGTCTGGCATAGCAGTTTTAAAGGTGGTGCCCAGGTGACCCTGATTAGAGGCTTTACCCCCTGAACCACCAAGAGATGAGAGGGGAGTTAAGCACCCTCACAGAATCTGGGGCTTCAGCCTTGTATGGGGTGAATGCTGGCTCATCTGCCTCCCCTGATCTATGGTGGACCAGTAGAGTACAGGGAGGTCCCAAACCACCCGGGAGTCAAAGCACAGGGACACTTCACAGAAAAGTAATGCTAAGATGTTTGGGAAAGGAAACATCTGCCTGGTATGGTGCTCCCTTGCACTTGCTGGCCGCAGGTATCATATGTTCATCCTGCCTGTACCAGTTATGGAAAAATTTACAGCAGCCAGAGGTTATTTTGACTCACTATCAAAAAAAGAACTACGAAAAAAACCCCCAATGAAACCAAACCCACAAACCTTTCAGGAACAGGAGGCATCTGGGTCACTTAAGTAGCGAATTATGTAGCTGTGACATCAACAGGAACAATAAGAGGCCTGTGAATCTGTAGAAGCTGTAGTTTATAAATTTATTAGATGTTTACTGAATCTCAGGCTTCAGAAACAGTTTCTCAGCTAGTACTGATACCTAGAAAAATATAAGTGTAAACAGGATAGCTCCAGCTTTTGAAGAAACTTATTTTTCCATGTCAGCATACTCCTCCAATAAACTACTGCAAATTATTTTCTCATCTTAATAGACATTTCCAATCAGAAAAGTGGCAGACACACTAACAGAAAACAAGCAAACAAACAAAACCCACCCCTAGTGATTACTCTAAGTGGGAAGTATTGAACATGGCTAAGAAAAAGAGGGAAAATGGACCTATTATTCTACCATTATCTGAACCTATACCAATTCCTTTTATCACTGAAAAGCCTGTAATTATTTATTTGCTTACTGGAGTGGAAGATGTAGCATTCTGCTTAAATACTTCCTAAAAAGACATAGAAAATGAATGTCATGAGTTAAGAAAAAGCCATTAGTATATAATTTGGATTTAAGTAGCAAGAGGTAATATCTTCTCTCCCTGAGAGTCCCCTTCTCAAGGGACTACAAGGAAAGTTTAAAAGTTTTCCAGAAAATCATTAAATTCTGTTCAGGTGTGCCAGCACACAGATGGTCTTAAGAGTTACTAGAGATCATTAAACACATCATTATATAGAACATGATTTAATAGACTTTCACAACCAAGTCCATTGTTCTCTAGTATACTTCTTTGGACTAAATATTGCTTCTTTAATGGGCTCTAGTTTATTTCATTTTACTCACTGAGGGACCAGAAAGTCAGCTGCATTTTAATAACATATTTCTTCACATGAATTTGGCCTGACTACTGGCACAGCTGGTTTCCACTTTTTCCTAAAGTAATAGAAAAACCAGCATCAGGCACAGTGTTGCCTGGGTTAATGCTGTGACCCAGGATTAGGGAAAAGGACATGCAAATGCAAATGATTAAATTTAACTGCGACAGAAATGCTGTTCCATCATCTCAAACACAGCTTACAGCCATGACCTTTTAGACTCAATTCACTGTCAGGATAATTTTGCAAGAAATCCAATGTGGTCTTTGCCTTTAAGCTCCTATTCCAGGTCTCTATAAAAAGTGATGTTATTTGTGTACTTCCTTCCATAAAGCCCTTAGTGTTCTGCAACATGTGGCCATAACCTAGAGCGATGTCCCAGAACCAAACGTATGTGACTGAACTGCAAGCATAGTTGCTCAGTAAGGAAGCATAAAACATTGGCAGAAATCTGGAGTCACTTGCACATGAACAGACTTTGTACCTGGGCAGAACATTTTTTTACATGCAGAGCTGACAGCTATGTGCAAAAAATGCCAGAGAAGTTATCGAATTCCTTACAGAATTCTTCTGTCCTTCTATCCCTCTTTCCTGTGGCAGGTACACAAGCTGCTCTCCACCCCTCACTGTTGATATCTCTGCATTTTTTTTGCCGTTTTCTTTTGGTCAGGCATTAGGAAAATAGACTCTAGATCTTCATACAACAAAACACAGTAGAAAATGTTAAGGATGGCAGCCAAGGGAAAATGTGATGACTCAACCTACATGTGGCTGCTGGTTTAAGCTGAGGGCACATAGGGATCAGTAACCTGTTCGGCACATGCTCCAGCTACTGTTTGAGCCATGTGATTGGGTTTCAGCTGTGCTGAAAGCTGGGAGGGCTGAGGAGGAGGCAAATTGGGGGAGGGGTTCTGGTGCACCCCACAGTCCCACTGCAGTATGGCATGGAGATGGGACTCAGCTGGGGCTGCCCAGACCAGGGAAGGGAGAAGCAACCATGCCTGGTGATACAGATGCCGACTGCACACCACAGGATCTGACCTAATACTGATAGCATCAACATCCATGGTCTGCAATGACTTAAAAACACAGGCAAATTGAATGGGATGTTAGGTGATGCTCTGCCGGAACAAAGGCAAAACCTTCTCCTATCCTAAACTGGTATTAAAACACCTACTAGAGTGAAGTCTGTGATTCCAGGAATAATGTTCAAAGTATGACATTAGATCTGCCATTTCCACTTTCTCTGTATAGTATGATTCCTTCTTTATCAGGTTTTCCAGAACTTTTGCCCAAGCTGATTCCCTGCTTCAAGCAATTGTGCACTACAATTTATCTGTAGGAAGAACAGACAGCATTTTCCCTACATGATGAATGTGGGATTGTAAGCTCTGAAGCAAGACTTGGGCATCTCTTCATGAAACACAACAGATGTCTTCCAAATACTCACTCTTGGACAACTATTCCAAGTGATTTCAACATTGTACCACATTAATGCCTCTAAGAACTAGAAATAAACTAAGAACCTCAAGAGGTTCAAGAGACAACATGGGTGGGTGCCTGTATCAATACGGCTGGAGGGTGAAGGCATTTAGTGCAGGCCTGGGGGAACCAGATGGATGAAAAGCTGGCAGCCCAGAAAGCCAACCATATCCTGGGCTACATCAAAAGAAGCATGGCCAGCAAGTTGAGAAAAGTGGTTCTACTCCTCTACTTTGCTCTGGTAAGATGCCACCTGGAGTACTGTGTCCAGCTCTGGGATCCTCAGCACAAGAAAAATATGGACCTGTTGGAGTGGGTCCAGAAGAGCGCCACACAAATGATGAGAGTCATAGAACACTGTTGTCTCCTACTAAGACAGGCTGAAAGAGTTGGAGGCTGGAGAAGAGAAGGCTCCAAGGCCTTTCAGTACTTAAAGGGGCTTATAAGAAAGATGGGGACAAAACTTTTAGCAGTCCCTGTTGCAATAGGACAAGGGGTGATGGCTTTAATTTAAAAGACAGTAGATTCAGTCTAAATATAAGGAAGACTTTGTTACGATGCAGGTGGAGCAGAGGAGCTACCCAGAGAAGTGGCAGATGCTTTGAAACATTCAAGGTCAGTTTGGTCGGGGCTCTGAGCAACCAGGTCCAGTTGAAGACTTCCCTGCTCATTGCAGGGGTGTTGGACTAGATGACCTTCAAAGGTGCCTTCCAACCCAAACTATTTTACAATTCTATGATAAACCCAACATCCAGGAAGAGGATACTGAAGTGGGGAGGGAATTATAAGCAAAAGTAAGAAAATGACAGAATAAGAAAAGGAGCGATAAGCTCCCTATTTGTGAGGGACGTCTCATGACTCCAGAAAGATACAGAGTAAATATCTACCCCTGAGCTTTGGCTTCTTTTGTAGCCAGTGGACATAAAGGGGCACTTGTAGGGCATAGCTCATATCACCCTCAAGAGAATAGCTCAAATACGTCAGACAATTTGCATGCTGGCAGTACAAATTTGTTTTTCTATCGATTATAAAAGAGCCTGGGGGATTGGCAAATGTTTGGTTCTAGTCAGATGACTCCCACTGTCCCCTCCCTCTGCCTTTGCAGAGTATTTCGGATAATGAACAACTACCTAGGAAAGCCTGCACGGGTCATGTTGGCTGCAGGCATAACAGAGTCTATGCACTTCAAACAGAGAATATTTTTGGGGCGGATGCAGATCTAATTTTTCTTAAACAGTACTGATTAGTTGTGTTTGCTATCAGCTTTATTTATAGAAATAACAATTTTAGTCTCATCCCAAGCCACTGGAAAAGAAGCTATCCGTGTCCAGTAAGCAGGTGAGGAGCTGCTAACAGTGGTGTTGCACTGGGAGGTGTGCAGTTGCTGTACCAAGGCTCAGAAAACTACAGGCTTGGGCTCTTGCAGGATCAAGCCAAGGGAGATTATATCTTTACTTATCCCACAGAAGAGCCATTCATTTCAATTGGGGTCTCAACTGCATCTTATAAGTACAGCATTTACAGTGTTAGAAGTCTGTACTCTAAATTTAAATACCTTAGTTTAGTGCAGTGAGTCTAAGCCCCAGCATGTAAAATCAAGGTAAAAGATTAAGAAGAAAATTATTTTTTTTAAGGTCACAAGGCAGCTGAACTGTAAAACAAAATTGTGAGCAGCTCCATTTCTCATTCAGTGTGTTCTCTGGCAGTTTATAAGGGAATAAATCAACAATTGCTTTAATACGACTGAAAAGATTATCCAACCGCACAGTTGAGTACTATGGGGTTTCTAAAAAGATTAAAGTTCTCATTTAGATAAGACCCTGGTTTATCAACAGACATAAAGACACATATACATGCCTTACTTCAATTAAAGCAGGTTTTAAAATGTATCCCTATCCTACATCCAGGACAACAACAGAACACTGTGCAGGAAAACCAAGTCTGGCATCACTCAGCTTTCAAGCATGTGGCATAGCCATCTCTGTGTCCTCTTGCATAGCGATGTTCTTGTACACAACACTAATCTTCATTCATTTCTAAAAATGAAATATTGGAATCAACTTCTCAGGCAAACTGCCAGGTATTTTAATTACCATGAAGGAAGAAAAAACAATCAAGAGGCACTTGAAAACATGAGCTAAGAGTTCAACAGTCACAAAAATATCCCTGCTAGTGATGTGCCCTGAAAATTTTCCAGCATCAGAATCTAGTGCTGGGCTTCCTGAGCCAGAAAAAGCTTCATCTTTCCCATGTGAATTAATCTATCTAATATTCATTCCTGATATGGCATGGCATAAAGTAGAGATTCTGAAAATTAACTCCAGAAGTCCCTCGAGCCCAAATTTTGCCTACATTTGCCTACTACATCTTTGGGAAGTCTACATTAGTGCAATTAGCTTGGGAAAAGAGAAAATGTTTCTGAAAGTTTTCGTTTGTCCAGAGATTTGCAGAGTTTAATAGGGCACTGGAGAGATTACGTGCGAGATGGTCAAAGCTGCATGACAATCTTCATCTTAGGACTGCATATCACTTTGTGTTTATATGGTCTCTATGGGAGTGTGTTACTAAATAATGTATTTTTCATAAATTAAAATCTAATGCTTAATTATTTCATTACATATTTAACAGTTCTTATTTCAGCTTGCTTGCAAAGTCTACTCAGAGTTCAGCTGGGAAAATGTGTCCTGTCCCTGTGTCCCTTTCTATGTTTGCTTAAATGTATAACCATGAGCTTGTCAAACCGTGGCTAAGTGGTAAGTAATGGGAGCAAATTTAGCAAATCCATCCATTTCTCCAACTCAGTGACGTGCAGTTTCTGCTGCAGTGACCTAGTTGACGGAGCTGCAAACATGCACAAGCACCAGGGTAAAATCATCTATGATGGTAATAGACCATGCTGTTCCTCCACTAGCTCCACCCCTACCGTTCCCTCAGATTAAGACCCAACAGCTCTTATGCTTCCATAGCAGATTTCATGATATTTAATGTTCCCTTTAGAATCCCCATTACGTGCTTATTGATCAGAAGCTGTGCTTCCCATCAGCTTCTAAACCTTCTGCTTTCAGTAAGTAGTTTGAAATCACAAAGCAGATGTGTGGAAAGCAGCAAGTAAATAAACCAAAAAAACAACCAAATAAACCTACACTTTGTCCATATTTTTTTCCATTGTACCCACGGCAACGCCCTGGCCCTGGTTCCCGGCTCATGGTTTTTAAGTGCCTGGGGTAGGCAATGGATTGCCTCGTAAAGAACTTCCAGTTCAGTTCCATAGTAAGTGACATCAATGTACGTTACACTGTCGATTTTGCTGGGAGGAGAGTCAGATCTGCTTTCCAGACCACCTCCCACATTTCATCCAGGCCACAGACCTTCAGTCTCTATTTAGTTTTAAACAGGAAGAAGGAGGCTTTCATAGCATCACAAAATGAAGTGGGAGGGGGAAAAACAGACACTAAAATACAGTCCTTCTCTGAAGCCTTTTAAGAATTAATTGCATTTAAAAATATTTTAACAGTTTGAAGTTGGCTTAGGTGTGTTTTACACATCACCAAATACTCACTAATTCATGAAGATTAGTTGACCACTTAAAAAATTTCTTCATGGTTTAGGAAAATACTGCAGTTAAAATAATAAAAAAATAAAAAAGGTATATACTTGCACTTGGTACAAAAGAATACAATTCTACTGAAGCCAGTGAACTTGCTGTGACAGCATCCAAAATCCTGACCCTATACTGGTGTTTATCATTTATTCATTTCTTCTCAATTACCTTTCCCACTACACATCTCTGTTATGGACCCCAAGCATTAGGACCATTCCTCTTAGCCTTGACAAATCAAAATGAGACATGAGACACAAGGGAAGGTAAGATAATTTTTAGTGAATAGGAGATATTTCATGGGTTTTTTAAGAATAGCTAAGGGATTGGAAGAAAGTGTAAACAACACAATGTTCTCCTCCTAGTCTACATAGTTATGCCATTTCTGTGTTCTTACACGCTCCTTTTATACCATAACCTCATACAGTATTTTGTAGTCTTTGTGGATTTGCATTTATGTTTATAAATTTAATCAGCTTTGCAACTCGCAAGGTAGTCACTGTGATCAGACCAAAGGCCTGGACTACTTAGGTGTCAAAAATCCTCTTGCTGATAAGAAGCCTCCTTACCCTCAATAACTACACTGCATCAATATCAATCAACAAGGTCTTAAGCCACCACCTTATGATACAGAATATACTTGATTTTCTGCCTCTTGAGTTTCTGAATTACTTTGATAAATTTTAGACAATTTTTCCAAAGTCCACAGAAGAAAAGGAAAATACTCCTACAACGAGTGAGATGCTATTTGTTTTTTTTCTTTTAGCTATAGTACCTGCACATCCCAATAAAAAGCTCACATCGCTTCCCAATGTTTATTAAAAAAATTGACCATTCCACTCAATGGATCCATGTTCATTCTGATGCTTATAGCACAGAGTGAACAGTTGCTTACTGAATGCAAAAATATCTAAGTAGTTCTATATATATACATTTTGTTTTCGAGTGCTGTAAGACCTTGAAAAGCCATCACCACACTGCACACCTACAGTAGCTCTTTTTTAAAGCACACTTTGGAGTAAAAAGAAATTCAAAAAACCTGCTGAATAATGGTATTTATCGACAGATATAATCTGTCCTTCAAGATAAATAAGTGTTAGGCAACATGCTACTATTTACAATTATTTTCTTTTACTCATATTATTTTTGAGGTAACATTTTTTAATTATAAATCTGTATGCAAACTTCTTCAGCATGCCCTTAATACACACTAGTGAAAGAAAAAACACTGTGAACACTGCAAGACCTTGAGAAAATAATTGCAAAATAATTTTTTTAACACTCTTACGAGAAGTTTCCATGCCTGCAGGTCAATAACAACTTGCATTTAGGCTGTCTCAGCCACCCAGAACTCCCTGCTGACACCACCACCACCACTACTCAGAGGAGCTGAGGTCACCTTTGGCATTCTGCGTTTTGTGCTTTTGTTTGCTGGCTTGTTCCTTGATGATCTAATTATCCCAGAAACTCTCACATGAACACAGGTATCATAATAGCACAGAAAATTTCACTCCTGCCATCTGATTTAGATCTGACTTAGAAGAATTATTCCATAAGCAAGTCACGCCAGGAGAAACTTATCCATTTCCTGGTTTAATTCCATAGTTTCCAGGGTAGTAACACACAGATATCCAGCAGAAGCCAGCAGGCTCAAAGGGCACCTTCAACATACTTTTTTTCTAATCCTTTAAACAAATAACTCTGTTACCCTCCCTTCAAATGTTATTCTCCCATCCCATCCCTAAATAATAAAAAAGAGGCTATATCAAATGGTGGAGAAAGAGGGAGCTGTGTCAGATCCCCCATTGTGGGTAAGATAGGGATCACACATTTAGATGTGCACCTGCAGGTCAGTTTATGCTTTAGTGGACCTTTTTTTGAATGTAGGAATAAATGCAGAAAGGGTCATTCCTCAGTGATGCAATTCGCAAAGTGACAAGGCACCTTGGAGGGATGAAGTCCTCTGACTGTGCTTTTTCCTTTATCTTTTTTTAATAATTAAAGTAATTTTTAGTTATAACACTTAAATCTAGCAGTGCAAAAGCTGGTTGTGGGAAAAGTTTTGTCTGAACAGGAGAAAATGCTGAACACTATTTTACCATGGCTTTGGTGCACACTTCTGACTGTTTCCAACAAATCTATTCCTATGACTTAATTTGTTATTGAATCTGCAAGCACATAATTTTAAAATAAAGATTTTGCTTTAGGGGAGAACAGAAAACATATAATGATCAAAACTGTCATTATCTGGGACATGAGGGAATTCATATTATAGATTGACAGATAATTACAAATGGTAAATGGAATACTTTCAGGAGGCTTTGTTCATGACAGAAGCAGCACTGAAAGGCCTGTAGGTCAGTGTTGGCATAGATTTTCCAAAAAAAGAGGGAAGTATTATATATGTTCATATACTTAGTCAAAATCCTTTCAGTGATTTTTCTAGGTGCCATTCTTAGCTCTTAAAAACAACTACTTTCAAAAAAACAGACTATGTCACCAAATATCCCAGGCACAAATACAGGTCAGTCAGAGAATGGTTGGAGAGCAGCCCTGAGAAGGACTTGGGGGTGTTGGTGGATGTGAAGCTCAACATGAGCTGGCAATGTACACTGGCAGCCCAGAAAGCTAACCACATCCTGGGCTGCATCAAAAGAAGCAAGGCCAGCAGGTCAAGGGAGGTGATTCCGCCCCTCTGCTCTGCACTCGTGAGATCCCACCTGGAGTACTGGGTCCAGCTCTGGAGTCTTCAACATAGAAAAGACATGGACGTGTTGGAACGGGTCCAGCAGAGGGCCACAAAGATGATCAAAGGGATGGAGCACCTCTCCTGTGAGGTCAGGCTGAGAGAGTTGGGGCTGTTCAACCTGGAGAAGAGAAGGCTCTGGAGAGACCTTGTAACAGCCTTCCAGTACCTGAAGGGGGCCTACAGAAAAGAGGGGGAGGGACTCTTTATCAGGGAGTGGCACGATAGGACAAGGGGCAGTGGTTTTAAATGGAAAGAGGAGAGATATAGATTAGATATCAGGAAGAAATTCTTTCCTGTGAAGGTGGTGAGACACTGGAACAGGTTGCCCAGGGAAGTTGTGGATGCCCCATCCTTGGAGGTGTTCAAGGCCAGGCTGGATGGGGCTTTGAGCAACCTGCTCTAGTGGGAGGTGTCCCTGCCCATGGCAGGGGAGTTGGAACTCAATGATCTTTAAGGTCCCTTCCAACTCAAACCATTCTACCATTCTATGATTCTATATTTATCAGATCTGTGCTAGTCTTTCATAAAGTGTTTTAAACCATGCATTTCACTTGTGTTTCACCATAATAAGGCAATCAAAGCATCTTCCTATTTACCACTGAGCAGCAATCAGCTAACTCATCAAGTTGCTTCATGTACCAGTGTTAAAAGGAATAGAATAAGAGAATTATCATTGAACTCTTACCAAAGCAGGAATTGACAAAGCCATACCACCTACAGCCATGCTCCCCTCCAATCCATTTGCCATGGATGTTAGATGCAAAACTGAGGGTAGTGCCTGAGATGCACACTAACATATCACTGATACTGATGTTCAGGAGGAGCATATTGACTGGGTTACGGAGGGTTTTAAACTTGCAGAAGAGGATGAGGACAATCAAGTTGTTCAAGAAACCAAAAAACAAAATAAATCCAAGAAAAACAGCCACTATTGTGTGCCCATTTCGTGACAGTCCAGGCCTTGGCTCGACAGGATCTGTAGGTGCACCAAAGCTCAGGTTGTATGTCCAAGTGTGGTTCATTTCGGACTTTCACACGGAGAGGTGAGGTCAGAGACACGAGGTGCCCTGTGCTGAAGTCCTCCAGCAGTTTCCCAGAAACGTCCCTCCATTACAGGTCAAATAATCTCAGGATTCTCTCCATCTTCACTCAGCTGAAGTATCTCATGGACGGTTACGCAGGTATGAAACACTCTATTGCAGCACAGGAGTGTTTTCTGGCACTGTGCCTTTCCAGTGGTCAACCCTGCAGCTAACTCCAGGGCAGCAAAACCAAGCAAACAATCACCTCAAATTCATCTTTGCTATTTAGACCCAGATCATGTTAGATGGTCTTTTCTGAGGCTCAGAATGGAAGATGTCTTAAAAAGACGCTTCAGCGTGGTCGCTTCCTTCAAAGCAAAAGGGCAACCCTTCTATAAATGGGCAGCTACTGTTGTTTCCTCTGACAATGGTTGTCTTTCTGAAAGTAGAGAAGAAAACAATTGGTAAAAACAAACCAACCCTTTCCATACAAAGACTAAAATAGGTGCATAATTTTATAACAGTTCCTCCCTTTTTCAACTGTAACAAATATTTCTCAGTCTTTTCAGTTTTCTCTCTGGTTTTCAGCAGAAAAATCAGTTTGTTGACATTTCCTTGGTTGTTCTAAACAGTTTTTCCCTAGCTCATAGTTTAGTATGGAGAAGGCTATTTGCACCTTCCTAGCAAACTTTCCCAGGTGAGAAAAGGCATGGTAAGAGATCCTTTGCAACAGCTTCCCAGAGGAAGAACTGTATCTTCCTCCACATTAAGTCAATCAACACCAAGCAAAACTTCAGTCTTGGATAGACGTGATACAAAATTACAAAAATTTTAGGAAAAGGAGAAAGTATTTCTTCACCCAAAGAGAATAATTTCAAGTGCA
Source organism: Scolopax mira (assembly GCA_004320125.1). Taxonomy (NCBI): domain Eukaryota; kingdom Metazoa; phylum Chordata; class Aves; order Charadriiformes; family Scolopacidae; genus Scolopax; species Scolopax mira. The sequence continues at coordinate 50,237 of BJBW01006314.1, forward strand.
GTCCCTGAGGCTCTGGTGTGCTTACAAATGTTGCAGAACTATGATATTAATTTCACTTCTCCCACATTTACCAGCAGACAGATGTTCTCCTTCATTATTTATAAAGCAGACAAACACCCAGAGCCTCACACGTCTCTCCCACCGCAGACATGAATTTGTATACCCACATGTAGTGACTATGGTGTGCGTGTGTGTATGTTGTGAAGCAATAGCAGAGTGCTAATGGGGATGCGGAACTGCTTAGCCAGCCTTCTGCATGGTTGCAGGCAAATTCCGCACAGACATTTCTATAAAAACAAAGATGGAGATATATAAAATAATAGAATAAATCATAGAATGGTTTGGGTTGGAAGGGACCTTAAAGATCATTGAGTTCCAACTCCCCTGCTATGGGCAGGGACACCTCCCACTAGAGCAGGTTGCTCAAAGTTCCATCCAGCCTGGCCTTGAACACCTCCAGGGATGGGGCATCCACAACTTCCCTGGGCAACCTGTTCCAGTGTCTCACCACCTTCACAGGAAAGAATTTCTTCCTGATATCTAATCTATATCTCCCCTCTTTCTCTGACCCTTGTCCTATCGTGCCACTCCCTGATAAAGAGTCCCTCCCCCCCTTTCCTGTAGGCCCCCTTCAGGTACTGGAAGGCTGTTACAAGGTCTCTCCAGAGCCTTCTCTTCTCCAGGTTGAACAGCCCCAACTCTCTCAACCTGTCCTCATAGGAGAGGCGCTCCATCACTTTGATCATCTTTGTGGTCCTCCACTGGACCCATTCCAACAGGTCCATGTCTTTTCTATCTTGAGGGCCCAAAGCTGGACCCAGTACTCCAAGTACTCGGGGGTCCCAAGTGGGGTCTCACGGGTGCAGAGCAGAGGGGCGGAATCACCTCCCTTGACCTGCTGGCCATGTTTCTTTTGATGCAGCCCAGGATGTGGTTGGCTTTCTGGGCTGCCAGTGTACATTGACAGCTCATGTTGAGCTTCTCATCCACCAAGACCCCCAAGTCCTTCTCCTCAGGGCTGCTTTCTAGCCATTCTTCACCAAACCTGTATTTGTGCCTCGGATTGCCATGACCCAGGTGAAGGACCTTGCACTTGTCTTGGCTGAACTTCATGAGGTTTGCACGGGCCCACCTCTTAGACCTGTCCAGGTCCCTCTGGATGGGATCCATTCCCTAGATATAGATATATATATATATATGCAAGATTTTCCATTCCTTGGTGCAAAATGCATGATACCCATAGCTTGCTGAACTAAAAATTATGAAAACTTTTCTTTCAGGAGCCATATACTCCTAGTATGATTACACACATTTCAGAATGGAGCACCCTCTGTATTACTCCAGACCACTGCTTTTTGAAAATTGTCTTGTAGGAAAAGATGTGTTAACCAACTGGAAAAATGAGAGTTCAGAGTTTACTGGAGATGCAGGGGTTGTTTGCTTTTTTCTTTTATCATATCTTTGTGTCATGGTAAACATTTATAGGAAGTATTTCTTCTTACTACTTCCTTACTTTCACCAACTCATTGTGCAAAATACATCTCATTGTTGCAGTGATTTTGAAGTCTAACGTATACAAACTGTCTTTACTTTCTCTTCTGATGAGTAAATTATGTACACTTTGCAGACCTTCTACTGTTTGGTCATTGACAATTTGAAATACTGACGCTTTCTGCTTTTTTCCCTATTTAGGACATACACAGTAATGTAGATTGGTAAGGGTCTCAGGTAGCATATCTAGGAGAAAGAACATTTGAAATCCTCTTTCTAGTATTTTGAAAAAAAATATCCCCTGTCCAATTCTGGTTGCAGGTTATAGAAGAAAACTATACTTTAAATTTACTCATCATTGTGTTTAAAGGAACAGAGTTAAAATTCGGTGGAACAAAACACGAAAGAACAACTGTTTAAAAAATATGCTGCTGAGTCTCTCTCAGTCACTAATTGTATGACTGAAAAAGCAAACAGCTGCACTTTTTTGTTAGGATAGAAAGCGTGTTGGCACTGTGCTGAAGGAGAGCTTCATAAGGAAGAGTTCATAGGAAAGTGAGAATGTACAGTGAAATATACTCAATAAGTAAGCAGTGGTAGGGGGTTTTAACAATTATGGTTATACCCTGGCTTCTACCAATCTAATGATATTCTTTTTCCATCACGTGACTGTTTATTGAGGAATACAACTAAGGTCAGTCCTATCTACTCCTACCTTTTGCAAACAATGTTGCAGAATCTGTCTTCAAAATCTGAAGAGACTTAAGGCTGATTTACATGCAGATTAATTGCAGTTACAGATGCAATACTTTTTTTTTTTTTCCAAGCTGAACTGGTTACACCTAGATAATCTATATCAAATATTATAGTATGCCATCATAAATATTTCTATGTGGGAAATAACTTCGCCAGAACAATCACAGGCAATGAGTCTCAGTAATAGAGGTTACTTTGCAATTCTGACAACCCTGTTTTATAGGTGACAATTTGTACTCCCCAAGTCTCCATGATCTTGCAGAACATCCTGAACCCTTCCTATTTCTAGCAACCTCAGGAGCTTGGAGGACCAAACTCTACCTGATTCTGCCAATTCTACTCATCAAAAAATGTAAATAAAAATCCAGTGAAATCTACAATTGCATTCAAAACAAATAAATGAACATCGGGGTTGTTTCCTTGAATTTGTTTGAGTTGACATGGAATGGAAAACATACCCAAAGTGATACAAAACATAAGGCCAGGTGAAACAGGCCAAAAATTCATTTAATGTCACCAGTTATTAAATGCTTCATCTGTTAACCGGTTCTGACAGTAGTAATCTAAAGATATAGCAAAACAGACACCCATCACTGCTTGCACTTTTCTCTGAAGTAGTTAGTTGGAAAAAAAAAAAAAAAAGGTTTCAAAAGATGTTATATCAGCTTCTGGGAACACGAGTATTAATACTGAGAGTGTAAGGCTTCTTTCTGCACTTGCCACCACACATTAGTTTGAGCAGCACCCTACACCAGTGAAGCTGGATTACCTTTCTCACTTTGCCCCCAGAAAAGTACTAACTTATTGAACATATTAGCTTTAAGGGTATAGGGTTCTTTGGATTTTTTTTCCTTAAATGAACTCATTCATTATTTCATATTGGCATATTTTTTACCATCTTCCCTTGCAAAGTTGTGCAACATGCCAAAGATGATGCTTAATTCATCTTAAATATTTGTCAGCTGATGAAATTGCATAACATAAGTAAAATAAAACTTCAAAATCATATTGCTAAAAAGCTTATATTACTCTTACATTATATTTACATTATTCTCCTGTGATATAGAGGGGCTATAAAAAACCCTTATACTTAAATGTCCAGACAGCCTTAATAAACCTGTTGTTCAGTTCACATTAAAATAGATTTTTAAAGTGATTTTCCTTCATTTACGAACTTAGCTTTCTCCTGAAAAGATAAAATTTTTAAGAAATCATAATATTTCAAAGACAATCCCAGATGAAATTTTATGAAGAAGGAATCAATTTTGTGACCTGATGCCAGAATTATCTTAGGAATAATGTATTTTTAAATTTTTATACACTAAACCTTGTCTTACAGATGAGAAACTGAATTATTTTTAACAGAAAGCATCCATGGCCGGAGTTATCACTTGAAATAATTCTTTCAAAGACAGTTGAAAGATGGGGGACTGCATGGGACTTCACAACACTGAAACAAAATTCCTCTCTGTTCTGCATTTTCCATGCCCTAAGACACACTGGGAGATGTCAAAAGACTGAGAGGTAAGTCTTGAGAAGTAACCCTGAAGACGGAAAGGAGGCTCTCTGGTCCACGTTTATGTTATCTCACAGCTCCCAAAACCTGTTATCTGTGGGAGAACCACTTGCATGCAGGCTTACAGACATACTTTTAGGAATTCACAGTCATGAAAGAAAAAAAGACAGACAGGAAAACAAAACCAGCATAAGTGCAGAATACATACTATGAAGTACACCAGGTTTGAAAGCCATACTATTTACTCAAAAATTTAACGGTGTGGTAAAACACTGTGAGAAAACCTTGAACCGTTGCTTCTGAAATAAAGCTACTTTTATTCAATACTTTAAAAGTTAGGCAACTCCTCCTATGTGGGAAGAGGGATTTTATTTTTATTTTTTTTTGTACAGAAATGTCTATGCTACCAGTAAATGAGGCAGACCCATTCCTGTGCTGGGCTGAAGTGATGAGGAGCGTTTCCCAGAGATTTGAGTCGGGATGAGCTGCATCAGGGGGACCAGAGAGCACCTTCTCAGCGCCCCGGCTCTGCCCGAGCTTTCAAACCCAGCATCAAGCCAAAGGCTCTTCATCCAATCTCAGTTCATGATTTCTCCTTCACGAACTTTTTTTTTTACACTTCTTTGGCAGGGGAGGGTCGATATAGAAAACTGGAAGAAATACGCACCTGCATGTATCATCCACAGCACACCAAGGTAAAAAAAGCCACCCAAGTGTCCGGCAGAGGTGTCCCGGGCGGCGACCCGCACCAGCCCCGGCTTCGGCACCGGCCGGGCAGCCCCGCCGGAGGGAAGGCGCGGCCGGGTCCGCCGCCTCGGAGGCGATGCCCGGTAGCGGCAAGGGGCGGAAAGTGCCTTCCGCGGCACCCCCGCGGTTCCCCCGCGCCTTCCCCTCCGCACCCGCGGAGCCGCGGCTCCCCGGGCTGCCTGCCGACAGGGCGCTTACTTTCGGCGGGATGGATGCGCAGGGCTCCCCCTGCCCGCTTCCTTCTCTCGCTCCCCTCCCAGGCGGGTTGAGAAGACACCGAACTTCGGGATGGCGGGGGGAGAATAAACAGTTGGGCTTTTAAAAATAAATTAAATAAAAATAAGAACGCCCAGGCAGGGTTTGCGCCGCTCCCCCCCCGCTCCTCCCTGTGGGTTTCCCCCCCGCAGCCCCCACGCTCCGCCCGCGCCGGGGCGGTGCTGCAGCCCCGCCCGCTCCCCGCCCGCCACCGGGGGCAGCGGGGGAAGGGGCTCTGCGGGGACAAACCCTTCCCCCGGCTGCTCCCTCTCTGCTGCAGGAGTGATTCCATCACACACACACCCCCTACCCCCCGTCTTTCATCCCCCCCGGGGTCTGCCAGGGCATCTCGGGTGGTGGGGCACCAGAGGGTGGGCTGCACACTCTTCGCGCTCTTACTGCCGTGAAAGACTTTTTGTTTGTTTGTAAACAAGCAGGTATAAATACCGGTTCAGCAGCAGTTCGGGAATGGGATTTGCAGTTGTGTCAAAACCAGAAGACATGTCTTGTGTGTGATTTATCGGGCATCTGCTTGGCCTATATATTCCATGCGTATCTTTGCATTTTTAGCATTTCCAGATCAAACAAACTGTGCTGAAATCTGTGTTCTTAGAAATACATATAGCACAGAAATAGCACAGTGCTTGAAAATCATGTAATACTGTGTCCTTCTGTCCCCGCTACTACTCTTTCCTTTGTTCTACTCTGGTCTTTCTTCAGGAGAAAGACCTATGGGGAATGAACTGATGTATAAAAACACTAGAGGAAAAATATCCTGGAGTATGCCTTGCTCTGTTGGACATCTCAGCTCTGGTTCTTGCTGAACTTCTAAAAAATGTCTTTTCAATTTGTAGATCACAGCTAAAGCTGCAAAGTGGTCATCATTGTCATATTATCCCATCTCACCTAGATTTAACCTTTTGTCTAATCACACTTGTCAACTTTTTCACATTCTCTGGCTTAAAGACAAAAAAACTGGTGCACTTACCATAGAAAAATGGCCAAAAAAAAAAAAGACACTGGGGAGTCTCTTCATAAAATCTCTTCCTTGGTGGAAGTCTAAAGGGACGTCACCCTGGGTATTATTTGTTGGACTAATAACAGTATTTTCAGCTTAAATAATATAAATATAATTATATAAATTATAATTCAGCGTAAGTAAAACTATTTCATGAAATAAAGTAAGAAATTTCTGAAGAAATAGATTAGGAACACACCAACTAGCATCACCTTCAGAACATAAACAATATCACAATTTTACTGATTAGACCTTCAGTGAAAACTATGAACTGCTTCTTCCAAATCCCAAACCAAAACCTGCTAATATCAGATTTAGAGAGAGAGCAGGAAAGTACATCCTTTAGAGACGTCTAACTAAAAATAAAAATCTAAAGTGACAGTAGTATTTTCAATGTCACTTATAAAAGCTGTACCTCTGAAGTTCTCCATTATGATATCTATTTACAAAAGAAAGCCACAGTTATCAAATGCTCATACTTTTAATAACTTTTCAGCTGCACGAAAATGTGCCTTAAAAGTGTTAAATTGTACTTTGCTACCTGATGCAGTCAGATGATAAAGATAGCTGGGTTGAAAAACAGTTTGGAATTAATTTGCCTGTTATGAACTTGGAAGTTTTCAGAAAGTGTGTTGTATCAGAAAAAAAAATCAATACAACCAAATTGTGGGACAGTTTGCATACCTGATTCATAGCCGTGCATCTCCTTTTGTTTCACAGATTATGATTCACAGCAGCTTGGCAGCTTTGATAATTGCCAGTGTGTGTCAGTGATGAGCTGGCAGGCTGCCATGCTCTGGATGGTGTCCATTTGGAGTTGTCATTCTGAGGTCCTGGTGGTGCTTCAGGAATTACACTAGGACAGTTGATTTTAATTCCTTGTTTTGTTTAACAAAAAGTAAAAGTTGCTAGGGAGTTCCAGCATCTCCCATGAATTTTCTGCTTACCCCCTCCTTCCAAACAAATGTTTTGAGTTTTAGTAAAGCCTCTAATATCATACAGAAGAAGTAAATGAATCATGTGGTGAGCAATGCTGAGAAGACCTGCTGTTCTGCTCCCCAGTGCAGCAGTCAAGAGCTGCATCTGCATTGTCCTTCACAGCAATGCCCAAGAGTTCACCACTCCAGTCCCCTGGCTCCCGCGGCTGGGGATGCATAGCAAGGTGGAGAATTGAGTGTACATCAACAGGTAAGCCAGGTGGACATATAAGGGATGAGGATTCATATGTGAGGTTGAGATTCTGTCCATACAATAGTTATACCCTGATTGCAGAATCTGTTCTTAAATTTGTGAGACTATAAGAGATCTTTATGTTACTTTCATATGTTCCTATAAAACTTCACACTAGGGGGAACATCAGTTTTAACATTTTTAAAAGAGAACAACCTTCGGGACTCTTTCCCTGGCTTTGCTAAAAAGGCTTTAAATTTGCATCAGTCATCATAATTTCATTGGCTTAACATATGATGTTGAGTGGTTCCTTAGCTCAGTGCCATGCTGTGCATACCCTAAGCTACTAAAGAGTGGTGGCACAGTACACGGTTTTGCCAAGTATCTGTTTCGTTAACAGTGGAACCATTTTGCTTTGCAGATGGTAATATAATAAGGAGAAAACATAAGGGAAAAAGAGGGAAACTTATCTCTTCTGCCTGTCCAAAACTGCAAACATAATTCCGAAAATCCTTACTGCAAAGATTTACCAATGAACACTGGAAGCGAAACCAACGTATCCTCAGATTTATCACAATGTCTTAGTCTATAGCTTGAAACCCAACTTGTTGCTTGCTTATAAAAAAAGGCAGCAGATAAAAAATGCATTGGCCTTGATTCCATATTTAGATGTTTTGGATGGCACAGATTTCACAGTTTGTGAGTCTGGAGAGAGAACAGTTGATGTGAGTCTAAGACTGAAATTGCTCATAATCTCCTTATTCTGCACAAAGCATATGATGACAAGACTCTGAAAGCAGCTAGAAAAATGTAGTCATTCCAGTTTTGCAATAAGAGATAAGAGTATATTACATCATAATAAAACCACCATCAGAAGATTTGAAATTCCTTTTTAACACCTGGAGGAAGATTATTTTTTTGTAAATCAACAGAGAATTTGTGGGTCAAACACAGTTCTCCTTGGCCAGAAACAAGATTTAGGTTCCATTACCCACATAAAGGTATGTAATGTGGTTTTAGACACCATTGAGAATCCCATCCAATCCTTGGTCTCCAAAAGGTGCTATCCTGGTAGGTGCTTCAAAACCTCATTCATATTTCAAATATGAAATGTTCATATCTCAAATCATATTAGATACCCACGGGCAGTCTTTGGGTGCCCGACAGAACTGATAGTCATGACAATTATAGGCAGTTCTTACAAACTGTGGTGAAAAGAATATTTCCATCAATTACTGGATGCCTGTTACAGCAATGCAAACAAGACAATGTTCCACAAAATGGTCTAATAAAACATATTATCTATATTTCAGACAAGAGCTTATGTGACTGAAGCTTACTTAATCTTCCAAGTATACTGTCTGGCCTAATAAAAGATGTTACCCTGTCTAGAAACCTTGTCTCACCTGTCCTTTGACTACCACAACAACAGCAACTCAACTATTCAGTGTGACAGTTCTTTCAGTTAGTATCTTGTTTCTGGGGGATAATTTTTCTTAGGCTTCTGTAAGGCTCTGAAATGCCTACATGAACTTCTTTCTTATGTTTGTACTCCATCTGAATTTCTATATCACAATCAGCTGGTGTTTAATTTACCTACAGATTCTAAAGATACATCAGACTCCCAGGGTTTAGATCCAGACAGCAGATCCCAGTTGCTCCCTCATTCCACAGCATGTGAACACTAGTTGTGGTTACACCCCCTCTTCTTTCTCTAACCAGTCCCAGTGAGCCCCCATTGGGGTGATTGATACTCCAACTTCAGGGACACCACACACATATCTAGGCAGACTAAAAAGAACTAAAATTTTTCTCTTTCCAATATTTCCTTCCCAAGGTTATAGTAAATTTAGACCATTCTTTATGTAGTTTTGCACCATAATAAGGGCTTAGTTCAGATTATTTTGAAGTTGCCAAAATAGATACTATATATTTTCTATTCAATAGACACCATTCCTGCCCAGAGTCTTCTCTTACCTCAGCAGGTAAGAGAGAAGCAACAGGAACACTTTCAGAAATGCAGGCATGAAGTTAAGAAGGGTGTGAGACTTCAGGTAATGCAAACAACTGTGTGTAACTCCACTGTTTCAGCTCAGATTGTTATTTGGGCTTTATCCAGTTCCCCTTGCTTTTCTGCAAGATGGGAGGTAGCTTATATATTCTTCCTTCTGAGGGATGGAAGTTTCTCTGACCTGCTGTCACTCAAAAATGACAGGGCTGACCAGAGTCAAACCGGGGGTGGGAAAGCTGCATGGCCAATGCCAAGTGTATGGTACAATTTTCATTCTCCAAACCACCAGTAAAACTTCTCTCTCTCTTTCCCTTGGGTAGCCAAAGGAGGGCACTGCATAATTGCTAACACTAGGTCTCAGGAAGACTGATGTTCAGTGTAGCTGCTGATTGAAGATGAAAGACAGCAGAGAAAAATAGATCAAAAGACTACAGAAGACAGGACAGGCACTTGCATTTGGCTGGCAGAGCCTTTACCTGGCAAAAGTTCCTTGGAGATGTTCTCCATCCCACCTCACTGACAGGGTCTACCCTAGAAAAACAGATGACAGGCTGCTTCGCCTTTGTAAAGTTTTCTGATCGGTTGTTTCTTCAAAGATTTTCTCTTGGGAAATAGAAAGGGAAGAAAACTACTGAGTTTCTCCTATTCAGAGACTCTCTCTTGAGTCTCTCCTCTTCAGAGACTCTTCCTTTGGGAGGAAGGGGAAGAGCTATTTTTCTCTAACTTTGTCCTGTCTGGCCCCCCTGCCCCCCACCAGTGGCTGGGACAAATGGGTAAGTATCAGAGCTTGTCTGTAATTTGGTAGATGGCTGGGGTAGTTTGCTTTCTGACATTATCTCCAGCTCAACTGAAATTTGGTATCTCCTTACTTTTTGTAAGACCTGGCACCAAAGACGCTAATGGAAAATACCAGGTAATTTTTCAGTCCAAGGTAGCAATGCAAACAGATGTCAGATTTGCCACAAGAGGAAGGTAGGGCACTGAACTGTTTCATATTTCTGAATGTGGCCTTGCCAAAATTTTTTCTTAACAACCACTTAGCAGTGCCCTCAAATCGAAGATGATTTTTTTTAAATATCAGTTATAGTTCATATTGGATGTGAGATTTATGCTTCCATCAACCAACAATCTGTTTTCAGCAGAAGAAGGGAGGCAGCTGTGGAGCCTATCAAGATCAGAATTAGATGTACAGAAGAAAAATGGACAAGGGTTAAGAAAAGGATCAGAGAAGGATGAAATTATATGTCTTAAAGGATTGACATATGTCTTAAATTGGTTTCGCAGCACAGAGATCATCTGGTAGCTAGAAGGTTATGTCAATAATACAGTGGGAAATTTAGTTGTAACCTGTGGACACTCAGTTTTGTTCCTGTCATCCTAGGTGTTCTGGCTAATAGCTTTTTGTAAGTGACACTGACTTGGGAATCAACTGTCTGTGCTTGACTGGTTCTGTACAAGCCCTGAAATATTTGCTGCCATGGTTTCATTGCTCAAGGTACCCATGCTAATGTGCTTAAAGCCAGGTCCATAATTTCTCAATGGTGGAGGTGTATCTTACAGCAGACAGCTGCCCACTCTGATTTCTCTAGGGTTTCTCACATGTATAGAACTCTCTGGGTTTGTTTAAGCTACAGAGCCACAGAGTATACTTTGATCAAGACCCAGATCCACTCGAGGGTGACCTCAGCCCACAGCTCTTCTGACTTCTTCTACACATTGGTTTAAGAGGTGAAGTAAGCATATAAATCAGCTGCTTGTCCTGAATTACCCATCCACATCCCTGAGCTGGACAGCCAGGAACCACAAGGCAAGCAATGATCATCTGAGACATGTCAGTACCCTGACTGAGTAGTATTTTTGTTATTGAGATGGTGGGAACAAGGGCACAAGGAGTTTGGAATCTGTCCCAAACCGGCTTCCTGTTATTGCTGTATTTTGGGCGATATAAAGGGTCATATTGATGGTTGGGACTTAAATTGGAGTAGAGATACAACTTTTTTCCCTATGTTCCTTATGTTATTGATGATGAGTAGTATATTCTTCTATCATCATTTCTTTAAAAGGAGAGGCTTGTTGGGTTTTTTTATTTTTTTCTTACATTTTTTTTCTTATACTTACATTTTTATTTTTTTCTTACATAGAAACTTCTGTTTTCTAATTTAGTTTGTGAGAATCAAAACTTTCATTTATAAAAGCTTTCACTTATTTAAAGATGCTTCAAACATTACACCAGTTAAAACTGACCCATGACAAGTACAGAAAAAGAACTTCCAAGCTACTGGCTTTATATACTTTGCTTTATTCCTTAAAAGGTAACTTTAAAAAGTCAAATAATGTAAGTAAATCTAGAAGAATTAAAAGTTAAAAGAAGTTGAAGTAACCATTAGTTTTAAAATGGAATAATATGGAATGAGCCCAGCACTGGATATATTCACTTGATTTATACACACATAAAAAAGACACATTTTTTGTCATTCCAAGAATTTCGTTAATATTCAAAGAATCTGACTAGGGACTCAAAATTACTAGCTAGTGAATTTTTGTGTCTATATAAGTCAGTAGCAGAATCTATATTTCTAAAGTGTTGTCCCATTTTTGCTTCTTTCAATTGGTCCTAGAGGGGTAGTTTTTCCATCAACATATTCTATTTTCTGGAGGATGAAAATTATTTCCATCCATTTTAAAACAAAGCACAGCCTGTCAAAGCATAGTAACAAGATTTCCCATGTAACTCAAACTGAACTTCTTAAGAGAAAGCACCTCAGAGAATTTAAAAAGATTATTTTCAACTCAACAATTACAAAAAATTGTAATTATTCTGATCACTTCCAATCCATGTACTTAACACTCCAGTCTATCCTTATGGAAAAAGAAGACCATCTTTCTCCCTTGCTTGTAAATCTCTCCAACAAAATGCTTCTCTGCTAGAAAAATGTTTTGTCCTAGCTGCGGACAGATTTCATTCTTGTAAAAAATATAGGTGGAAGATGGACAATGTGTCTCTCACGTGTCTTTCTGTTGCTTTAGCTCCACTTTTTTTCCCTAGGGTCTCTCTCAAAATTCCATTATCTTAGTCTTCTTGTGTAACCCTTCTTCAGGCAAAATCTCAAATGTTCTCAGACTGTCATGATGGAGTGAGACTAAAATATGACTTTTGATTTTCAGGGTAAGATTTGAATTAAGTTTAATTAAAAATAAATTTTTAGAAGATTTTTAAGTTTAGTAGTTAAAAATAAGTCAGTGCAAATGGAGGAGGAAGGTGGTTTCATTCTCTGAATCTTTCTCTAGAAAAATGTGTCAGATGACGTCCCACAAAAATATCAGCTCCGTGACATTTTTCACCACACAGGAAAAGCAGAGTTTTCCGTACTTCTGAATTACTCATTTGTAAACCTGTAGGAGATAGGTAGATGGTGTCTCTGCAGCTGGTCTGTGGAGATGTGGGAGCAGTGAAACTGATGGTCTCTATATTTTAATTAAATTAAAAGTAAATGCGCAAGCATGCTTTTTTTTTTTTTTTTTTTTTAATGAGAAATTGAGAGAGCTATAATTTCTTTGATTCCAGAATTAGGTATTTATAGTCTACCACAATTTCATTAAATACCTTAAAAATATAACACTGGCTTTCACTTATACTCTTTGTGAACAATGTATCTGTGCATCAGGTTCATCTTTTGGCATGAAATCACCACCAATATTTGCCTGTATGTGATGTGAAATCATCTGTCTCTCAAATATACCCAAGACGTGATTTGTCCTTAAAGTATAGAAAAAATTAATCATCATGTTTCGTGTGTTACAGAGATTTCAGAGAATTACATATTCAGAAGCATGTTTTAACTAGGAATCATTTGTAAAAATATATATTTGCTTTCTATTTCCTATTTTAGATCTAATTATAGAAAAAGATTTTGCAGCAGATGTAATACATGCTGCCAACGAGAGCAGCCATGTTGCACAAGAGTAAAGTTTCTTACAAAACTCAGTAGATTTTTTAGCAAGATGACAGCTGTTTTTTCTTGGCATTAGTGGTTACAAATCCCCAAGAGAACATTTCAAAGGCTTTGTGACAATCCTGGCCAAAAATGTAATTGAATGAGATTGACAGTCACATTCTGCAAAAAAACCAATTTGCCGAATACTTGTCATGTTCCCTCGTTAGCGTTACCACCTTCTGAAAACAAGAGCAGACAACTCAGTCAAATGGCTGCTGGGCATGTGTCGTAACTTCAACAGCAACCAGCAAATCCATTGTAGAATGGGCTGGCTGATAGGAAACCAGCCACGTGAGAATACCCGCATGAAGAGAGAATACCCTGGGTGAAGAGTTCCACGCCAAACACAACCACTGAGGTGAGCAATACAGCTAGGGCTACTGTGTTGTTCACTTTTATTATGCAGAAGTTTGTTTTAGCAAGGGTATTTTTGAAAATTACAAACGCATAGTGTTTCCTTCCTTCTTTCCTAGTGAATTTCCTTTCCTTCCTTCACTCCCCTAGTGAATTAGGGGAGGCTGGGGCACACCTTCCTTGTACTGGGATCTGCTGGAAGATGCAATGGTGGGATCACTCTTATGTTTCACAATATGTCCTTAGTCACAGGTTCCTCTCCTCACCGTGACCCAGGTTGCAAGCATTAAATGGGTACTCAGGCACCTGGGTTTGGGACTCAGAGGCTTCTCAAAGCCAACTCTGCTTATATTCCTTTCTTGTGTCCCACCTGGGATAGAAAATCATGTCTCTTTACTCCTGTAGGTGAATGGGAGAGAGAAAAGAACTATGGAAGGGGAAGGTATTACTATTATGCAAACCACTACAGCTTCTGTGTTTCATTTCAGTTATAGGACTTCAGAGCAGAAGAGCATTAAAATGTTGTCTTTCTTTTTTGAGACTCAGAGAGAAAACACTGCCGTGGATTTTGATTTAAAATCATTATTCCAGAACTGGGGTTATCTCCTTTTTCTAGAGAAACTGAACTGTTCTGGGGAAGCAAATGAGACCAGGCTCCAGAGCTTCAAGGGAGAAAGCTTCTCTCAGCCAGGTGTCTGCCAGAAACATAGAACCAGAGCAGAGTTGCTATTTTCCCCTGGAATAAGTCCCTCCTAGGATGCAGCTGCTACTATGAGCTGAGAGGCCACATCTGTCTCTGACTTACAGACTCAGGGGTGAGAAAGTTAAGCTTTAGGCTTTATGATTAAGATTAGGTTGGGTTTGGTAAAAATATGACAAGACAAATACATATCTGTGGAATAATACCTATATTAAGAATTACTAGATTAAATCTGAGAGATGTACATTTGATATGAATATATATTTTCTAGGTGGCTGATTTTTTCAGTCTGCCTCAAAAAAAACATCAGCCCATCTTCCAGGATCCCTAAATTCTTGCAGGAGGTCAATCAGTAATTTTCCAATGCCTAATGCATACAACCCAACTACTAGAAAGCTAAATTCTACAAAAGCCTCAAATACAGGTGTAGGCATGCAGGAATAATCCTCAACCTAATAAGCAATAATCCTGGCAAAGCATAGGCACTAGGTTTGGGGCTTATTTTCTGACAGAGTGAGTCCCTGGGCAGCATTAGAATGTAAAAGGAGTATTGAGAAATATTTATGTGCTGGGCAGATGCTAACTGCTGTTGGGTATACAACTGGCAATTACATTTTAACAAGAGAACAGGTGATTAAATTTTTTCCCTGTTCATTACTGTGCAAAAGGATAACAAATATTTGAATAGTAGTGCTTGATCACCAGCTGGATTTATGGATTATTGTGTTTTGAAAACAGGTATTTTTGTTGAAGCATGCTGCAGATCTCTGAGCATGAGAGATGTCAGTAGGGAAGGGGAAGGGCCTGGGGCTGTACTTAACATGAAAGACAAAAAATGTTGAATTTCTCAATGGAAGGAGATAGAAAAAGAGCCTCACATTTTTGCTTGTATCCTAGGGTTTTAAGTCATTGCATGACTTCTGTGAAAGGTGCTATTGTATCATTTAAATTAAAATAGCACAAGGTAATTTCCTGGAGCAGGAAAGGTGTTAAACTGTAAATGATTTATTGTGCAAGGGCAAGTGCACATAAGTGACTTCATCTGTAAAGGCAGCCCCCAGGGAATCCTGGGCAGAGAGTTCCATTCAGTGGCCCCACAACTGAGTCTTCCGAATGGCTTCAGGAGGGAAAAAAAACCAAACCTCCTTCCAGGGAAGTTCATTTCCAAGGCAATGGCAAGGTCTGTACATGTGCTAGGCTTGCTTTACCTGTAGAGTAACCAGTAAAAAACTGAAGGGAAAAAAAAAATTAATCTAGCAGTGGTGGTGTTTAGAATTTCAAGATGTTCTTTGCTCAAAATGATACCTATCAAAATGAGCTATGCTGCTTCCACCAATGTTTGCTTCACAGGTACTTCCACATTTGTCTGTCTGTATCTCTCTCTTTCTCTTGTTTTATGGTTTTGCTGTTGAGGTTTTAGGTTTGTTTTCATTATGTGGAAAGTAGTCAACTTTTTGTTGAGGGTTTGTACAGCACCTATGGAGTTACATTCCATGACCAAGGAGAGGGATAATGGGGTTACAGCTGATGACTACAGTCTTAGGAGAAACTACTGCAGAGGCAGCAACTTCTGCTTGTCTTTCTGAAGAGAAAATCTTGGTCTTTTCTATCTGTTTCTGTTGAATACAACCAAAAGATGGCAGCATTTTACTCAGCATTGGTGTGTGAGCCTCGCAACTGTTTACAGGCTGCAACTCTGCACTCTTTGAGATAAAGCAAAAAATGCAACTTCTAATTGAGTTGCCAGGATTTCATTTTAAATCCTGCTAAATCTAAACCATTCCAAAATACTTTTATATCGTAATTGAGAAAAATTACTACCCTGGAAACCTTTTTTTTCAATAATTTTTCTTAAAACTGTTTAACTATTGGTTTGGGAGATTGGGAACACAATGTTTTGGTTGTTTTATTTCAAGTGTGGTCAGGTTTATTTTTTGTGTACCTTTGTGTTTCCCACCAAATCCCAGCTGTAGTCAGACCTGAAACTCAGTTTTATTAATTTTGGACATGTGAAAGGAGAGAGTTGGCGAATTTTGACAAGTCTGTAAGAGTTTTCTCTCCAGTGAAATCTATGAAGTCTTTTTTTGTTTAATAGTTATTGCTTTCAGAGAACTTCACATTCCTGTGAGAGGCAGGTCAGCATCATTTCAATCACAGGTGTGTGGAATTTTATCTGGCTTCTTAACAGGTGTCTTGGTATGTATCCTCTTAGGTATCTGCAGATACTTTTACAAATGCCACAAAGCATCTCTACATCTCTAGGTGCAAAACATATTTGAAAACCCAGCCTGAGGTAACTCATTATGCTGTACTAGAAATTTATGCCTAGAAATTTATTAATTGCCTTTGCTTCTGGACCAGATTATAAAGGCAGTTCTTAAAACCTTGCAAATAGCTTTAAAAACCAGCTAGCTTAGCTGAAAAAAATTAGGTTATTTATGTCTTAATTTTTTAAAAATAATGAACTTTTCTTTTTAGTTTCCCAAGTTTATGAACATTAATATATTTGCTAAATAGTTTACAGTCAGATGATATCTTGCAACTTCATGTAGGTAAAATAGCTAATCAGTGCCTGGAATACATGCACTTGATTAAGTGTACCTGGATTGAAGGGTATTAGTGTGCAATAGCAGTAACATCATTAACACTTTGTCTTAAAACCTTACCCAGTCTCTCAGCTAATTCAAATGAAGAGACAGAAAACGCTCTTCTTAAATCTATTGTTTGTTTGTCTTTAGACTCAAAAAGCCTCCAGGGTACTGGTTGACATTTTGAGGTCTATCAGCCTAATTAGAAGGGCTGCAATTTCAATTTGTAAATGCAGCCTGGGTAATGTGTGCTGAATGCTTCATCTCTGATGCCTGGTAGGTGTCTGCCCTTGCTGTTGCTGGATTAGTGCACCAGTGCCCCTTCTCAGCACATGTGAGCGTACCTGTGCACTTGCAGCAGCAACACTCAGATGAAAACTGTTCAAGGAGCCTGGGAACCACAGGTTATCCATCGCTATCACTACAGAATCCCCGTGGCAGCTGTGGGTAAAAGGCTGTCACCATCACCTCCTGCAGTATGTTTCTTTTTGTTTGCTGGTTTTCATCATCTTTTAACACCATAGCTGGGAAAAACTGTTTTCGGCTTTAAACAAATGACAGGCTGTTTTGCAGTGGAGAACAAAATTTCTGTGTGCAAGGTTAAAAATGGTCAGCTAATCCAGCCTGAGTGTGAGAGACCAGCTACAGTTGCTGACACTATCTCTAGCAATGAGTTTCAAGCTTTTCAGGAAATCGTTTCACAAAATACTACAGAGACAGTTCACCCTTCCCAAAAGGTTCTTCATGATTTATTTATGACTGAACTTCGCTTAAAATGAGTATCATGTGTAAGAAGCTGCTCAGCCTTTATAATCTAGTAAAAGTTGCTCAAGTTTGCCTAACCTTTACATCTTTGCTGCAGGGAAACTGAAAAGAGTTACTGCCAAGGCAGATGGGACCGATGGTGTGAGCAATTGCTGCCCTGTGGGGCAGAAGAAATGAGGGGGAACTGGAAGTCCTCACCCCTTACCCTGTGACCTACCTAAGATGAGATAACTGTCTGCTCTTCACTCCTCAGGGGCTTGCCTGCACCTCACTAATCTTTGAGGCAATGGGCAATAATGTCACTGGTGTGCAAAGCTTTGGTTGTGTGAGGTTGAGTAGTCATACCATGAGCTGCTGAGGCGATGACAGGGAAAATAAGAAAAGTTATGAGTTCTGAAAGGGTTAATAAATCAGACCAAAAGCAACAGATGTCAGGCAGTTGTCTAAACCATCCATTGCTTTTAATTTGGTTGTTTTTAACTGTCAAAGTAAAGCTGAGAGTAGCTGTCTGTTAGTTACACTAAAATCACAATTGCACGAAATAAGGTCTTGGCACACGGAGTGAGTTAATCCATTTGAAAATAATTCTTGACACAGAAAATTTTGTCTAGAGATTAGTTTATTGGCAGTCAGCATATAGGGCCTGTCCATTCTGCCAGCCACAGCTTCCACTAGGAATGAAAATGAAGGTGCTGATTAGGATCTTTAGATTTCCAGCCAAAAATGGCTGGAAAGAAAGCAAAGCTGTGGATCTACCTCTTTCTGCAAAACTGGTTTGAAGACAAGCATTAATCTTTCTGGAGACTGCAGAACAGTTCTTCTCCAATGTGTTTTTTCTTCTATCTGTAACATAATTCCACCTTATCCTGACAGAGAACACATACACACTAGATGCAATTTGCTTGCATGTTTCTACACTCATAGTTATTAGGAGGCTTTCTCTAGGATCCATTCCCCAGGCAGCAATCTGAGAAGATAAAAAATGGAAAATAAAATTATTATGAAATATGTTTCTATGCCACAGTTTTGTGCCTATACATTTCTACTGAGTTGTATCACTTTGATTGAGAACCAAAGTCCTAAAAAATGTCATTTATCCAACACACTTGGTACTTTTAGATGCAATTCCAAGTCTGACACCAGGGCAACTTGGCAGAAAAATGAATGAGTTAACTTCTTCTTTCCTAATTTTTGTGTTACTCAGGTGTTGATTTAAGACCCTGATTCTCTTCCATCTGGAAAAAGAAATTAGGTTGATGCAGCTTTTCTCATTCCCAAAGCTTTGTGAACAATGAGAATTTGTCATTTTGTCACAAGTGGGTTTATTTTTTTCTGTTTTATATATACAGCCTCAGAACTATGAAGAAAAGTGACATATACTTTTGAAAGTTAGAGAAATTTAGTAGATTTAATCTAAGATTTTTAATGCTTGCATAGTCCATCCCTCATAGCCTATTGCACCTAGAGTGTTTTCACCACTAGAACAGACATGAAGCTGTCTTTTATTTGCGTGAAAATTAGTGTACAAGGTGTTGTGTGAGTTAGAGAACTTCACTGTTAGAGCTCATTTCTCAATTACTTCACCCCTAATTGTATTGGGCTATCAGAAAAGGTATTAAAATTCCACCTGAAAGTTCTACTGACTTCATGAGGAGCCTTGATTATCCATCAAGGATAAGATCTACAAGATTTCCATTTATCATGAAAAATAATAGTTGTTTTTGTCTGCTTAAGAGGACTGTCAGAAAGATGTCTTCAGATCCTAATACAAAGTGAAAGAATACTGCTCCATGTAAGTGGTTGAGAAGTAAAAGCTGGAAAAAACATACCGTAGATTGCTAAATCCCAGCTGATTAGCAGGAGATTAGATTTTCTTTTGCTGTCTCCCTGCATATAGCTTTCCTCCCAGGACTTTCATTAGTGGTACGGATAAAATGGACACTAAACCCAATTACATGCTTTAGTCATACATTTCTATTAAGACAAAGTTTCTATATATTAGTCAGACATACTCTTGGTGATTTTGTGTGACTCCAGCTGCTAATTAAATGTGGTGCTGGCCAGCAGAGCAGGGCGAGCTCATGTCACCTGTAACAATTCCTGTTCTCCTCCAGAAGCACTTTTCTGCTTCAAGCCTCTGTTGGAATTAGTGTTACCATGTTCATTGAACTGGGTGAGGTCCATTGAATATGCTTTCAAAAATAAGGCTTCCATCCAAAGAAAGGCTTGGCAGGACTGGCTGCAACATCCAAATGCTTGAATCAAAGACCTTTCCTCCATATCCACTAAGAGCAGAGGGCTTCCAAACACACTCTAGGACATCTCTGCTGGGAATTTTCTCCAAGCCCTTGTGGATTTGTTTCTGCATACATCCAGAATGGCTCCAGCCAGTGAGTGGCCCACACCAGCTGGTGTCTCAGAATCTAGCAGTCACTACACAATGCAGTGAAGAGCAGGGCAGAGATACCTGAGCTAGTTCTCATACTACTGCTATTATAACCATATTAGCACCACTGAGCTACTTAGCCCTGTTAACTCCTTGCTGCACTGCATAGAAGCCAAATCCCATTTGCTTCAGTATGAGACAGTCGTTCCCACCTCAATGCACTCAGCTGGAGGAGTCTTCATTCATGATGGATCCATCTTTGGATTTCTGGATTCATCCTTGAGGCCATCTTTGTCTTTTGCATTGAAAGGAGTGTGGTTTAAAACAAAAGCAGAATCTCAAGCCCTTCCTCCGTGAAACATATGTCCTTCAAGCCGTCTCTTTCCGAGCTGTGCACCTTGTGTTCCCTTGGCACAGAGAATGAACTTCAGTGGGAAAGTGGAGATGCATGGTGTAGGAGTTGTTGCCACACTGCTGGGTGGTGGAGGGCTCAACTCCAGGTGCTGTGGAGCTTCTCACACCTTCTTCCCTTTGCATCCTTTTTGTTCAATAAAAACAGTTGAACGAGGTCATGCCTGAAGCAGATGAAAAAGGGTGAATGGTTCCCAAGACTGTAGCACCGCCTCTTCTCATATGAGCTGTAGCTGATTCCTCAGGGCAGAGGCACACTGGCCTGCTTTCATTCTACTTCCCACTCTGCTGGCAATGTTACTTCTTTGACAGCATCCTGTCACTTTGAAAAAGCAGCTTCTGCCATGTGTCCTCCTGTATCTTTGATGCTTACTCCAAGGCACAGCAGAGAAACGTGCTGTTGCTTGCAAATCTCCATACCTCTGGCATAGTATGGACATTCAGAATATGGGTAACTTATAGAATATGGGTCAAAGAGAAATGAGATACCAACACTTTCCCTTTTCTGAATTTGAAGAGAAGACTCTAGACATTCCTCACTTCCTTCAAATGACAGCAGTAGGTGCAAGCCTGCAGGAGGTTTGACTCTGAAGCCAAAATGGGGAATGAATGGCCTGCATTTGTGCTCCATTTCACATCAGGGGTGCACAATTTTTAGTAAATACCTTAATTGTCACTACTTAACTACACTTCGGTTTGCATTGCAGAGGAATTTCTCAAAACAGATGTTTTCAGATGACATAAAGACAAAAAACACACTGCCAAAGCACACCTAGCATGCCTAGTCTCCTTTAGCACCCCAAAATGCAAATGCTGTGAATATGGGATACTCAAATCCAACTCTTTCATTCTGCAGGACTCTGCTCATTGTACCATGCATTGTCCTTGCTAACATATCTGCTCCCAGCCCTGACCTGAGCACCTGGGAGGGGATGGGAGACTTCATCCACCCCTGAGCTCAGCTTCTGCCAGCCAGCTCTACCCCATTCTGTTTAAGAAAAGGGTGCTGAATGGGCACTTCACATCTGGATTCTGCTGGAGCTGGCCCTGCATTAGGACCATATACAGCCTTTAAAAGTACAATAAAAATGAATGTTACAAATTCATTCATTCTGAAAAATTTGGAGACGTTTCCAAGTCAGGCAGGAGCTCTGTATGGTTTACAATCTGTGTAGGAAGCAGTCATCTGTTCACGGAATCATGGAATTGTCAGAGTTGGAAGGGACCTCTAAAGATCATCTAGTCCAACTCCCCTGCTAAAGCAGGAATGCCTACAGCACATTACTCAGGACTGCATCCAGAGGGGTCTTGAAGATCTCCAGAGAAGGGGACTCCACAACCTCCCTGGGCAGTCTGTTCCAGTGCTCTGTTGCCCCCACTGTAAAGAAGTTCTTCCTCATATTTGAGTGGAATTTCCTATGTTCCAGCATATTCCTATGTTTCTATGTTGCATGCAACACTTCAGCAGCCACAATTTTATCCATAAGTCAGGGGATTTTCTGTGTTTGTACAGAAAAGGCAAACACTTTTTTTTTGCCTTTTTTTAGGAGCCCTGTTTCATAGAATCATAGAATCATATAGGGTTGGAAGGGACCTCTGGAGATCATCTAGTCCAACCCCCCTGCTGGAGCAGATCTACCCAGAGCACATTGCACAGGAAATTGTCCAGGTGGGATCTGAATGTCTCCAGAGAAGGAGACTCCACCATCTCTCTGGGCTGCCTCTTCCAGTGCTCTACTACTCTCACAGTAAAGAAGTTCCTCCTCATGTTTAGGTGGAACTTCTTATACTCAAGTTTGTGCCCATTGCCTCTTATCCCGTCACTGAGAAAAGACCAGCCCCATCCTCTTGACACCCTCCCTTTAAATATTTGTAAACATTGATCAGATCCCCCCTAAGTCTTCTCAAGACTAAAAAGACCCAAGTCCCTCAGTCTTTCCTTGCAGGAGAGATGTTCCAGGCCCTTAATTATCTTTGTGGCTCTTTGCTGTACCCTCTCCAGCAGT